>OMMV01177152.1:0-10199 GCA_900302635.1 Chatrabus melanurus | reverse complement strand
TCTAGGAACTAATCTCCCCCAAAACTGGTTTCCCCTTTGCATTCGCACCAGCAGTGGCAATAGGAACTGGTAGGAGTGGTTAAGGAGTTTATTATGTGTGCTGCTCGGAGAGAGGAAACGCGCACGGATTTTAGTGAATAGACTTTCATTTTTCCCTAATCGATCAATCAAAAAAAAAAAAAAAAAAAAAAAAAAAAAAAACCTCTGCAGCCCCAGGACATCACTGAAATATATTGATTTTTGACCAAATTTCGTTGGAAATGGGCCTGAAAATTAACTTGCAACGCCGGACAAATTAAGTGTGTGGTGCTCTGAACAGCGTTCCTCGCTGTGTGTGCGCGCATACGTTTTTTTTTTTTTTTCCTCTCTCAGCCGCATCCACTTGAAGCAACAACGGAACAGGGACACTGATTTCGACTGCTGAGAATAATTTCGGCGGCGTCTAACATACGTTGCCAGCGTATGCTGGACGGTGGTAAAGGATAGCGTCCAGCGTCGCGGACCATTTCCTGGTTTTCCGATTCGTCCCAAGGCCAGCAGCGCTTGGACCTCAGCATCGGTCCACTTCTCTGAATTTACCAGATCCATTCTGAATTCAGAGTTTTGCTAACAAAAGTTTTGCTACGGCTTATAAAGTCCACGGCTTTTAAAAATGACGCGCTGCTTGTGCAAATGCAGGGTTGACAGTGGGTGTGACTTATGAGTTTGACCAATCAACGCAGACCTACGTCACTAAGAGTTCCTATGCTGAGTGAAAAGACCCTGCCCTGAAGTAGGAGCTAAAAGAGTTATAGGAACTGCGGTCAGAGGAACTAAAAAATCCCCCAAACCGTCCGGTGCGAATGCACAAAAAAAAGGATTCTAGGAACGTTTGGTTATAGGAACTGCAAAAGTTCCTACCGGTGCGAAAGAGCCCATACATATTTGTCATTTCAAACATGTACTCAGTATCCATAATCATACTTATCACCAAGCCTCTGCTCAAATCCGTTTCCAATTACCAGAAAAAGCTGAGGCAAAATTATTTTGCTCCATAAAACTAACTCACTTCCATTTGCTTTCAACTCTTCAACAGCTGTTATTTTGGTGCACGTTTTAAGGAAAGATTACACCTTAAAGGTCTGCACAGGGTGTCGGCTCCAGCGTCTTTCTACTTCCAGCCACCACCGAAACAGTTAAAAACACATTAAGCTGTTTGGTTCAATGGCCCTTGACCAATATAAAGAAGTACTGAGATAGCATGTTCTGATTTATGCTCCGTGAAAACATTATGAATGCATTCAAGCAACACATGAACGCATGAATGCAAACACAGCTGAAAATAGAAAACAGAGTAGAGAGATAGATAGATAGATAGATAGATAGATAGAGTCAGGTCCACAAGTACTCGGACAGTGACAATTGTCCTTGTTTTGCCTCTGTACACCACCACAACAGGGTTGAAATGAAACAATCAAGATGTTCTTGTAGTGTAGCCTTTTAGCTTTAATTCAAGAGATTTAACAGAAATATCACAAACAATTCGGAATTACAGCCATTTTTATACATACTTCCTCCATTTTCAGAGGCCATAAGTAATTGGACAACCTTAATATCAGGATGATCGTTAATAAAAATCATGACTTTTATGGCCAGTTTTCTTTAGACATGTTGTATATATTTTGGACTTCATTTACATCAACTTCATGGAAGAGTGTAACAGAGAAGGATTTTCTCAATTCAGCTACAGTTTGCCAGAAGGCACATGGGACAGACTAAAGCCTAGATTTGGTGGTTTCTTGTGTGAAAAATCCTTCTCTGTTCCACTCTAACATGAAGTTGTGACTGATGCAACAGGTAAACCTCGCACTGTTCCCAGTTTCTCCACTCACATCCACAGAAGCCTATAACTCCTCCCGAGTTGCCATGGGTGTCTTGGTGGCTTCCCTCATTGGGTTCCTTCTTGCACAGTCACTCACTTTTTGAGAACTGCCTACTCCAGACAGATTTACCACACAATACCATACTGTTTGTGTTTCTTAACAATCAATGTAAATGGAGTCCAAGACACATTCAGCGACTTATTCATGAATTCATGAATGGATTCATGAATCCATCCGCTGACTTTTCTAAAGAAAACTGACTGTAAAATTGATGATTTGTATTCTTATGTTTAGTTTGTTAAATTACGTATGGCCTGTGGAAATGGAGGGACTATGTATAACAATGGTGGTAACTCCTAAATGTTTAATGTGATATTTTTGTTAAAACCCTTGAATTAAAGGTGAAAGTCTACACTACCCACACATCTTGACTGTTTCATTTCAGCTCCATTGTTGTGGTGTACAAAGGCAAAATTACAAAAAATTGTGTCACTGTCCGAATACCTATGGACCTCACTGTAGATAGATAGATAGACAGACAGACAGACAGACAGACAGACAGATAGATAGATAGATAGATAGATAGATAGAAACATAATCTGTTAATAAGGTAATAAAGTTGATGAGGAACAAACCTTCGACAAATAGTAGTTCCCTTTATTTCCAAGAGAACCCTTTGTTTGTTGGAGCTAAATTATAGCTTGATTAAAGTTGAGCAGAGGGCTACAGTAAATCCTGTGTGAATGTTTGTTGCAGTTCCTCTAAAATGGGAAATATTGATCAGTATGATTTCCCTGGGTACTCGGGAGCTGTAGAGGAAGAGTGAGAGACATTATTTAAGAGACATGGAGGCTAAGTTAAAAAAAAAAAAAAACGTGATGTTATGGGCGATGCCTTGAAACATGACTGAGTCTGAGCCGCCTTTGATGGTGAGACGAAGAGGTACTTCATCATTGTCTGCATGGGAACTAGGGAGGTGGCTCTCTCGTGTTGATTTTACATTATTAATTTGAGGCTCACAAGGTCATTGGGGCCTCTATAGTCATGAGAACTAGTTGTTATCTTAACACGGCTGTCGAGCTGAATCTGCCTTGACTGATGGTGCCATTGATTGGTAACACAGTGAGAAGAGAGCCGTTTGGACGTTGTTTTGACTCCACAGCTCTTGCTTTCACTTCCTCCACTGTATTTCACTGCATCTCCAGGTACTAATAATTACAGGATGTCTCTTCAGTGTTAACAAGGCTGCAGGAGAACTGCAACCATATCTCAGACACCTTCAATCTGCTATCAGCAAATCAAATGTAAATGATAAGTTGTTGTAAACATATGCTAATGCAGGGGAGGGGGGAAAACCCCTCATGTGTGATGAGAGTGGGGAAATAGAAAATAAACATTACAAAAACTGTGAAATCTTAAACAAAGGGGTTGAATCCTGAGCAGCTGGCATGGAATGAACTCTTCTGGAGAGGGAATGCCAGTTTCAGAGCGCCCCGAGCATCGATTTGGAGCCAAGGCAGTAAACAGCTTTTATCAGCAATAATGATGGCATAATCCCAGCTAAAGAGGAAAGTAGCATATGGTGCAAAGCTTACAACTGCAATCCCAACAAAGTAGGGGGGATTCTCATTACTTTGTCCACTTGAAACACACTGCCAATTCATATTTTTACTTCCATCCACTGAGCATATCGAAGGAGTACACGATTTCTGAACTCTCTAGTTATTTTTTCATCGTGCATTGACTCTGAGCTAAAAGTGTTTGCAAAATGTCTTTACATATTTAAAAAAAATGTCCTGCAAACATTATAATCATGTGGAGAACATGAAGGTTTTACAAGGTGGAAAATACTACAGTACAAGGTGCTAGCAAGATAAAAAGCAGTCATCCCATGTCCTAAAAGCATCAAAATAAACCTAAATCCTTACAGTGCATATAACCTGCCACCTACAATATACAACACAAGTGAGTCATCCCCTGTGCAATATCACTTAAATGTCAAAAGATTCAAAATTGCATCACATCTCAATAACTGCATTATGTCAAAGTTGACAACTACAGTGTTTCCTCTTATGAACAATCAAAGCCAAATACTTTAGAAAGATGTTATTGAAAAAAACTGGCACCAACATACAAGCTTGTTGCAACAGAAGTCAGTGCAAGTATGCATCCCTTTAATATAACACATCTAAATCATCGCTGTTACAGCCATTTTTTTAACAGTGAACTCCAAGAAATATTCAGGGACTTGGAAATGTTCTTGTATCCATGGTCTGAGTTATCTCAAAACACTGTTTGTAGAAGGGATGATTCAGATGTGTTATATTCAAGGTTTTGAACCAGTTCAAGGAACAAAAATAAAAACCAGAAACAAATGATATATTGTTGGGAACAAAAACTAAAGCAGAAACTTTAGATTTTTTTTTTAATGTTTATATGAAATAATCATAACCAGTTAATAACTGGGAAGGGTCATTTTTTTTCTTATAAATTAAAATATTTTCTGCTTGCAATAACTTGGTGCTGAGTTCACGTCCTGTCTTCCTCTGGACGTGATGCACGTCTCTGACTGGAGGAGAGAAATTTACCAGCAGCAGACGATTAAAGTAACATGTGGTCTGGTCTCCCTCTTTCCAACCAGAGGTGGTAAATATTGTGCTATGTACCTTATAAATGTCTTAGACATCAACTTCATCAATGTTTGATGGACAGGCTAACATGTAATGAGAAATAATGTTGGAAATAGTTAGTGAGCTCCAGTTCGGCGAAACAATGTTTCCAGCATAGCCTAGCTTGTTAACTACGCCATTAGGAACAGACTATAGGCTGTGTCCCAATTCAGTCGACCGCACGCCTCGTAGTGGCACGACTAGGTTGTCTCATTTCGAAGGCTCCTTGGAATACGTCCGATGAATGCAGCCTTCTTCCCCCGAAAACGAAGGATACAACAGATGTATCCTTCCCAAACAATCCCAAGAGTCATTGCATGATTTTTTTTCTCCAAGACAAAATGGTTGGTAAATTGAAAAAAAAAAACAAAAGCACAATTTCAGATAAATAAGTAATGTTTATAAGTAACGTAAAAATCAGTATTGAAAAGCGATTAGCATAGTGGGCGTAACCTGTAGTTTACTAGTTTGCCACGTGCAGCTGTCAAGGTTGCTAGGCAACAGGGGGGTAGGGCCAGGATAAGCTAATGAAACAATCGCAAAATGCTGCGCAAGCTAGACCGTCTCATTTCAGAACGCTTTGTTCCGGCCTCCACAGTCCGAGTTCATCCAGTCTGAGACTGAGATCTTCATCGAACACAGACTTCGAAGGACGCGGACCCTGAATTGAGAATATATATAGCCTGAATCACTGGCATTTTTATAAGGTCTGAAAGATACATATTGTTATGTCGCACAGCCTTATATGGAACGTTATTAACAGGTATTTCTTTTGGTTCTAACCAGTTTGGGAATGATCATTTTAAGGTGAAACCCATACACGGATACGTTAAAATGCCGATTCTGCTTGGAACAAAACAATTGAAAAATATTTCTGGTTTGAAGCCCTGATTATATTAAAAACTATACATCCATGTACTGACCTTGACACTCTACCTGTCAACTTAGATATAACACAATTATCGAGAGGTGATATAATTTGCAATTATTTGACATTTAAGTGAGATTGCACAGGCGGTTACTCACTTCTGTTGTACACTGTAAATTGAAGTCAAACATCCTTTGCTGCAACGTCTATATTTCACTTGTCAGTTTCAAACAATCCAGGTTCATTAAACCGATCAAATTTTCCCTTTTGATCAGACAACCACGGCCAGAAGACAGCTCTTTTTCAGGAGCAGTGTAATTCTGCCAAGCAGCACTCCACACTGCCTTCAACCTCTGTCATTGATTTTTCTCCAAGCTGTGACCATTCATTGTTTGTGACATTCTCCTGTCGGCTCTTTAACACCCTTCACCCAAATCAATTTCATATTTTTGTCAATGCCTTGGATTGACTGGATGAGCCAGATGAGAAGGGACGTCACATGATTTAAGAGGACCATTTTCAGGCAACAGTTTTAACTGCTGTTTTACAGTATGTAGAAATCTGCAATAATGTATTTATTTAAAGACGTATATAAATACACAGCTAACTTTTTTTTCTATGCAGTTACACTAGTATTTTAGAAGCAACATTTTCAAACAATTTTAAATTAATTAAGTGTAGTTTTCTGCAATCAGTGGATTAAATCGGATTAAATGGACAGGATTAAATAATGTTTTTGCACTCGTAATTTGAATGGATTCTGATGATGAGACAATCTGAATAAACACGGTTAATGTTAGTATTTGCTATTCATGTCACATAGTCCCAATTTTACAAATTCCAGAATATTAACCTGTTTCAAAAACATATCTATATCCATATCATTTCTAGTCAATTGGAAGACAAGACTGAACAGTACACTTATTTTTTTGAGTCGTGAGCATGCTAGCTACTAAGCTAAGGCAGCTAGCTTTGCTAGCATGTCCCTAGCATGAAAATGAGGTCATTGAGCTCATTTGGGAGCAAATAATGTATCTGCCAATGTTAGTGATTAGTTAGTGATTTGACCAAGTCATTAAACCCTACATTTGTGAAACAACTTGTTTTTTCTTATGTATGGTTGCTTGAAACTGATGACACAATAGCAACTACAAGACCCACTGGAAGTCCCAGCGCCATATATTCACTCAACCATTTGAATGAAATTCACATTGCCGTGCGACCAGGGCCGAACAAATATGCAAAATCAATTGTTGGTAAATGTTGCAATAATTAGTATCAATATTAAACACAATAATTTAGTTGAGTTCTATTATTGATAATGATGGCAGCGCTGCTGTTGGTCACAGTGGTAATTTACAGATATTGTGCATTTCTCTGCAACATTTTGTTTGATTGGTTTCTCAAATTTAATAGCAAATTATAAGCAGCAGCAACGGTCACAGACGTGCCGAATGGAAACCAAGCGGCGTAGCACTTCTTTCTTCAACTAACAAATGGATAAATGTATCCTTTGCCTCTTCATAAGCAGAGGAGACCATATCGCCATGCCCTCTATTATACTCTCAATATCACACGCTAACAATGACAACAATAATAGCAGACGTGACCTTGACTTCCCGTCTGGACTCTAAGAATAATATTTGATAGCAATATTAAGTGCAACAATAATGAGATGAATATTCCCTATTTAGTGTAGACAGCTTTAGGACAAATTCTGAAGGGAGAGCTGCCTGCTGCAGCTACATGCTGGTCACTCTTAGTTGTCAAGGCTGATTTATTGCCTCCTAGCTGTTCAATTTCACATTTTGTCCTCGTCATATCCCCGACTCATGATCATTCTGCACTGACCCTTGTAGGGCAGGCAGGGAATATTGATAAAACAATTATCTGCTTGCCGTTCATTTGATTTTCCATTTCAATTACGGATTGGAGGAGGCAAAAAGAAAAGATTGCAGCATTGATTTTTTTTTTTTTTTCTGCCTTACAACAGGAAAGCGGCAGACTTTGATGGGATGTTCTGGTGACATGGAATAGGAGCAGCAGACGTGATCAGTGGCACCGCCCTGCATCTCTTTTTTCTCTTAAAGACTTAGCTTTATGGATTCTTTGGAAATTAAGAATGATTCCATATGATCAAATAACTGCATTTTGAAATGACAGATAAGTAGAACAGCACTCAAAATATAGTGTGTACCTTTGCCAAGTCCCATAGTGACCAATCTTGCAGTATTTAAAAAAAAGTCGCCCCTTTTTTCAGACACACTACAAAATTTTATGGTTTTCTATTCCAGGTTAAACGCAACATTTTCAAAAAATTTATGCGAAAACATTTTAACATGCATATTCTGGAATTATTCTTAAATGTGCTGTCTCTGCCCCTTGATGCAGCTCAGTCCCAAAATTTTATGAAATCTGTTGTAGAATAGGCCCCACATTTTCATTGTTATATCAATTCACGGCTGAAATCCCTCTCTCATGATAAAGTCCCTGAGGCCCGTTGGTGTCGGTGCTTATCCCGGGATACTGTAGCATGAAGCGGATGGGATGCTAGTCCATCGCAGATTACTTCCCCAGCCAAGGCAAGTACCCATTTACAGCTTGGTGGGCTGGGTCAATGCAGGTCAAGAGTCTTGTCCAAGGACACAGACAGGTACCATGAATGGCAATCAAACCCAGGTCTACATATTGGTAGCCCAACATGTAGGTACCCAACTGTCTCGCAATACTAAGTTTATATTTTCTGGCTATGTCCCTTGATTAAAATCTACCTGAAAATGTAATTAGCTCTACTCAACGCTAGACCCAACTTTTTCCGCAAGATTTTTGAAAATGAAAATTGTCCTGGGTCAATCCCTTTGTCAAAGTTAACCCCAAATATTCACTGACTCAATTTCAGGAAAGGCCCATTACAATAATCACTTGTATTCACATTCCGTCATGGCTCTGTCCCTTTTTGTGGGTCAAACTACTAAATGTAAAGGTTTCAACAGCCAACCTTCTCACCTAGTTTGTTGGAAATTGCTTCACACTTTTATTTTAATTATCCCACTAATAATCTAGCAAACAGACATGAGCAAAAATAACCTAACTGGCAGAGGTAACAGTAAGGAGGCTGCAGGCCTCCCTACTTAGTTTGTAACCAGACATGTGCATTGAATTCAAATAAGCCTATCTGATTGATTATTGCTTCAGATAAATGTGATGCGTGTGATAGGCTGGGACTAGCATGTTCACACGGCTGCTGACCTGAGGTAAACACTGCATGTGCCGTGCACTCTGCAGGCCAAAGAATCCAAAGGTCATAGCAGTTTGTCAGTGACACTAGTCCACACTCTTCCCCTTTCTGATGGCCTGCCACTGTCTATTTGTCACTCTAAAATGACAACAGCGTTACATCACACTTGCTTTTCCTGAAGCCCTGACACACTCTTCCACTGCCTCTACATTGTGCATTATCGGGTCTAAAGGCATATTTGAGACAGAACAGATAAAAATCTGACAACTCAACACATGAAACTCAGTAACAAATTAAATTGGGGTAGAGTGCATGTTAAATGCTGACTTTCTGCAGACCAAGCCATGTCAAATGAATCCATTACACCATAAAGTAAACAGATTCTTCTGTAAATGATTTGGAACATTGGTAATGGCTAAAGACCTAATGGGAATCCTGGTAAAATAGCCTTTGGGGAGCCTGGGAAAATCTGCCTCAGTGAAGTGACCGGCTCTTGGCCAAAACCCTGTGCAGCAGGGAGGGGAGGGGTAGCTCAGACTTCACAGAGATGGTAGGGAAGGAGAGAGAGCTCACTCTCAAGGAACCTCCACTCGTGGATGATGTTAAGTTCAGCATAATTGCATAAAAAAAAAATCTAAAGACTTGAAAGGCCTGGTGGTAACGCTCTTGCTGTCCGGTGATCCAGCGCGGTCACAGGCAGCAGCAGCAAAGCGTGGTGCTGTACTGCTTCCTGTATTACAGTCCGCTTCGGCGCACACACCGGATCCCAGGGGATTTCACATGGATGGCCTTAAATAAGTTTGGCTTTGATCAAAGTTTAGCTTTAGCATGATTTCTCTTCTTGCTTGAGATCATGGAGACCTGGACTAGGAGGTCCTGGCAACGACACCTTTCCAAAGCGCCAGTGGATCTTTCCAGCACAGGATTATGTGGGGAAATTAAGGTAATGAACTGCCTAACATAACAGCATGATCGTTTTTATTCCCGCTCTTGAAGACACCTCTCCTGGTTGCTCTGACTGTACGCCATTGCTTAAAAACAACTTGTACCATTTCCATAAAAGCTCCTCTTATCCACTAATGCAGGAAATGATATCACTGGTTATCCCAGACAAAATAAAAGCAGCACAGGTCATGTCTGGGGGTAAAATAGCATTTCCACTCAGACAGTGTTCAGCAGCACAAGTGGAACACTGGAGGCCTTGTTCAGGGTTCAGAACCAGAAAGTTAAAGAAGAGTACAAATACACCTGTGTGGACATCCACAAGTGACTGATCCAGTCCTGCTTCCATCCGTGTGGCAGTGAACGCCTGCAATCCAGTTTCCTCGAATCAACCTCCCACCCCATCAGTGCACGACTTGTCTGCCTGCTCCCTTTTCATTTGAACACATTTTCGAGCCCAAAATTTCACTTCAATCTCACCTCATCTCTCCATACTACATTAACCCCTGGCAATTGCCTTCCAAATGACCCCATTAAGCTGTAATTGCCTCAGCAGGCCTGCTCCCTCGCTTGTAATTCTGTGCAGCGAACCCACCAGACGTTCCCCCGGCATTGTTTCA
>OMMV01177142.1:0-12205 GCA_900302635.1 Chatrabus melanurus | reverse complement strand
CGGTCAGCATGCTGTGCCTCAAGTCAGCACGATAAAGTAGTTTTCTAGCAGAGCTCCAGGGTCAGACGGACTAAAAGGTTTATTTCTCTGTGCGTGTCAGCAGACTGAAGGAGGATGAGGGCAGATAACCGGCCGAGAGAGAGAGCGAGTGTAAAAGTCATTTAGTGAGAAAGTCAAAGTCTGTGTCTGTATTTGGAAAGTGGGATTAGCGGCTGAGAGAAGATCTGTCTGCAGAGACCAAATAGATTTTTCATGGACAGCAGAAAGACGACTTATGGAGGCTCGACAACGTCAAAACTGACACACTCTGCTAATATTTTCAGGGTTATGACTTCCTGTCCCTCACCTGGGACACACACACACACACACACACACGCACACACACACACACACACACACAGGGATGATCTCTGCTCTCTCTCGGCTACACACGCACTCATCATTACAGCCACATTAACAACACATGGACTGAAAACAACAAACAACCTGATTGAAGGCGATCAATAACCAGCTGCTGTTAAACTTTGTGCTCGTATCGATCAACACACTTTCAGCATAAATCTGATCTCATGACGACGAGTTTCTGTCACTCAGACTTTAAATCAAACACTCAGATCACTTTAATCTGATCCAACCCTTATCAGCCAATCAGCTCATTCAGATTTACCAGCAATTAGTGTCAGACATTAATGACATCATCTGAGGAAATAGTTTATGATGTCATCGGTAATAGTTAGTTAGTCATTTAGGTGTTGATAATTAGTGCTTTGACTATCAGGTCAGCCTCCACCCCAGACAGCCGCAGGTGGACGCTGGGTGGAGGCGGAGCAGCAGGCGGCGTTTGACAGGCAGAGGGGGAGCTGGGGAAAAAATGCATCTTAAGTAGTGAATTTAGAGGGAATCACGTGACGATGTGTTTTAGCAGGAGGTCTGTGGTAAATATGTGAAGGAGGCACGTTGGTGTTTCTGAAGCAGCACTCAGAACGAGGTCACCGGTTCACTTCAGTTCCTGTCACAAAGTTTGTGTGACTGACGGGCGTCATCAAGATCAGCGGATTCGTTTTTCACAAACTAAAAAACAACGACAGCAACCCAATTTAAGCAAAAGTACAAACCCAGAGGGCAGCACACAGAGGGTCCCTGGTTCAAGTCCCGTGCCTCATTCTCCTCGTACATCTGGAGTTACATCAGGAAGAACATCTTGTACCAAACCAACATGTGGATCCATACCGGATCCGCTGTGGGGACCCTGAGCAAAATGGGAGGAGCCAAAAGAAACTTACGTATGGCACCCCAGAATCCAGATCCACATTTGAAGAGTTCATTTGCAAAACCCTCTAAGTCCATGTTTGTTAAATGGAGGAAAATGCAATTTAAAATGGGAATTTAAAGGAAAACACATTAGAAAATCCACAGATTTCCATAAATAAAATGAAAATCTTATGTTCAAATTCTTTAATATTTTGCACACTGATGGATGCATGTTGGCCTCAACTAAAACTTTGTGGTTTTGGACTGAGAGGGTTTTGCAAATGAACTCTTGGTTCTGATAAGACCAGTTCCTGCACCCTTGTGCTGGATCATAATCAGGAACACGTGTCACATGACCTACACTTTTCCTGATACAGACTCTTTGTTTTCTTCCTGAAGATGTTCAGGTTTTATCACTCGTCAATCACTCCAGGAGTAATCAGATTACACCACTTTAACTTCATTTGAAGATGGGTAATTAGTAACTGTGTACTAGAATACAAACAGAGTGTGAGATGAGCTCAGAGGGGAGCAGGTTCAGAACCGGACGATAAGCAGGTCCATCAGAACCAAGCAGGTCCATCAGAACCGTCGACCCAGATCGACGTGGGAGGACAAAGATGAGTAAAATGGACAGAGATTATTTGCTCCTTTACAAACTAAAATCCTGAAACAGTCTAAAGTTTGGATCAGTAACTGAAGTTTTCACACGATGTGTTCCGGCTGAGGAGAAGAAGAAACGGATTAATGGTGATTAACAAGACGAGATTCTTTTTTGTTAATCCACAGCGGGGCCACTGGTCTGACAAAAGCCTCCAAAATCCTCAACATAAAAAAATTAAATAAAGCTCGATTTCAGACGGCTGCGTAGAGGATTGTATTCGCCGTCGCGTCCTCATCAAAACCTCTTAGCGAGAATCCCGAAGTGAAGAAGAAAAAAATGTGGGACATTCTTTTCAAAAAGAAGGAATAGAGCGAGTTTCTTTTCACCGCCTGCACATTGAACGCAGATGGAATATTAATGCTGATGTTTCACAGTGAACAGATTTATAAGTTCTATCTGACTCGCTGAGGATGATGGGTAAATCCGTCTGGAACATTCCACAGACGCCAGCTTTACACCTAAAACTCCAGTAGTGTTCTTTCAAACATATGGAAAGAATATATTAAATATAAGGCTCTGGGCGTTGGTGGGGGTTGGGCGGTATGGGTCGCCTTCTGCTGTCGGACTGCTGCTGGCGCTTGGGTGGGTGGGGCATTGGCCCACTGTCTCTGTGGGGTTTCAGGTCCTGTCTGGTGTTGGGATTCGGGAACTGGGTTGTATATCTCATGCTCGTGGCGCTCGCCTGCAGGGTGCTTCGATGCACCCTCGCGTTAGGTGGCTCTTCTGTGGTCTCCGTGGTCATTTTTCGCTTACTGGTAGTGCATGGCACTGGTCACATCGCTGTGCATGACCTCTCCCGTGGGGTCAGAGGCGCTCTGGGCCCACGGGGTCAGGGGCGCTCTGGGCCCACGGGGTCAGGGGCGCTCTGGGCCCGTGGGGTCGCTCGTGCGGTTTGGGGGCTATGTGGCACTGATGCAACTCCTCACATTCACTCACATTATGACACATCTCATTACATCGATCACACGCTGCATATAGACTCCTAACGTTCGCTCACACATACACACATTCATGTTACACACGTTCACTCAACATAACCCTGAACTCGTGTAAAACTGTATTTCTGATTACCGCTGTCATCAGGAGCAGCTTTTTCCTCACTGTCACTGTTAGCGCCCTTGTTGTTGTTACAGACGCTATTGTTGTTGTTATTTACCTCCGTTATTGTCACCGGCATTGTTTCATCATTGTGTTGTGTGTCACCCCCTTAATTCATGGGGGGCAACAATAATTGCTGCTGCAAAATTAATATTGTATATATTGTTACTGGAGCAGCTGAGACTCGTACTGGACTGAAATATGTACAAACACGAGGGGAAAAAAGTTCTATCCAAGTCACTGGGGCTGATGGGTAAATAACTTCCACAGCCGCCATCTCCAAAGCTAGAACTCTAAAACAGGACCGACTCCAGGCGTCGGCCTGAGAGATGATCAGCAGCAAGAAGAGGACAGACGTGTCCATGTCCTGAAGAGGAAGACCACAGTCTGTGTGACCTCACACTGGACAGGAAGGTTAACAGGCAGAGAGGGGAGGATGGAGGGGATGAGGCTGAGGTAACAGGGTTTAGGAAAGGACACAGGAAGAAAAAAACTGTTTTAACGTCCTCAGTCTGTCCGTCAGTTTGACTACAGACTAAAATCCTGATGATAATTAACACAACAGCTGACCTTTGACCCTGTCCTCTGAGACTCAGTGTGAACTGAATATCGATAAATGATCAGTGATCATTACAGTGTTTGCAGCTCCTGTCTGCAGCCAACAGTGAAGGAACAACAGCGCCTCTCAGTGGTGGCTGTGAGCATTGCACTGTCCAAAGAGAGCGTGACGTGTCCTGTTTCTGGACGAAACAGGATGTGAGTTCATGTTTTCATCATTTTGGACACATTTGTGCAAAAATTCATCCTGTCATATTTGGCATCTTTAATCTGTTTGAAGTTTGATTTGTAGAAACAATGACAGGATTTGGCCACAAGAAAGCAAAAGAATTAAAACCCAACAATTTCACCTTCAAATATGAGTAGAGTCTGACCCTATCCAAGCAGTGATTTCAGATGATTTATTCCTACAGTGTCCCACGCTGGAATTACACTGCACTATGTGCTAATCCAGGGATTAGTCTGAACAGGATTCAGGCCCAGTTCCTTGCCACTAAGCGACAGGAACAGCTTGGCTTCACACCAGTCAACCAACGAATGCATCCTAGCTCTGCCAGGACTCTTTGAACACAAAACCAAACATTGGAAGTTCTTTGCAGCTTTTGGGTTGGTTGACCCAGCTGGTCTCTGGGACATCTTGAGGGGATCTTGAGGGATCCCCAATAAATTGCTAAACATCATATCCAGCCTCTCCACAGGCACTGTGAGTGCTGTGCAGAGGGGGGCGGAGTCTCTGACTTCTTTCCAGTGAATTCTGGTGTTCCTCAGGGATGGGTTCTGGCTCCTACGCTGTTCAATGCTTGCATGGACTGGGTGTTGAGTCGGGTTGTGGAAACCAGCTGCTTAGGTGTGTTTGTTGGTGAGGAAAAGTTCACTGATCTTGACTTCGCCGATGATGCTGTGATCTTTGTGGAATCAACGGATACACTGGTTGCACCACTTCAGAAGCTGAGGAATCAGTATGTCTGGGTTTGATTGTCCAGGCTTTCAATGACTTCCTGGACTTGCCCATCAGAAGTGGCATCTCTGGTCATGATCCAGCACGCAGGTGCCTCAGTGTTGAGGACCCCAACAGCTGGAGAAGGCCGAGGACACGCAATCAATTGTTAATATTCTTTAAATATCATTTTAATTATTTCGAAATGATTTCATTTTGACTATTTAGGCCATTTTAAGTTGTTCTCTGTTAGAGTTTAAATAATTAATTGTTTTAAAGTTATTATTTAATATTAATACTTAACTTTACATAAAATACTGCAGCACTGTGAAGTTTCTGTCGCCTAAACTACAGGTTGTGAGAATTATTGAGTTATACTGCCATCTGCTGGTTTGGACAGTGCAATGAAGCTAGCTTCGTTTGAACTGCTTCAGTTCAGCTGATTCACTTGTTTTTTTAGAAAATGACTGAATCTGTGTGTAAATGTCAAATTCAAACTACAAATACGATTAACTGACAGAAGAAGAACATCAAGTGAACGACGTGTCTGTTGACAAGCTGCTGTTGTTCATAGAAAAGCAACAAAACACACCTGGAGGCAGTCTGTGGACATTCTCAGTCATCCAGGTCATGGTGTCCAGGCAGGTCACAGTGACGGAACGAAAGCCGTTTGAGTCGTTGGTCACCGGAGGTCACTTGGGTTCAGATGTGAGTCCTTATTGTTCCATATGTGGCTGGAATTTCTGAGAAACTCAGGAGGATTTTCAACAAACACAATATTCCTGTTTTTTCAACCCAGCAACACCATCAGACAGAAACTGGTTCACCCCAAAGACCGCAGACCCACAAAAGCAATCCAGTGTATGCTGTTCAGTGACCTTGACTTCACGGACAAGATTCTGATCTTTGTGGAATCAGTGATATCCTGATTGCAGCACTCGAGAAGCTGAGCGAGGAATCGGAGTGTCTGGGTCTGCGATGGTCCTGGATCAAGACTAAGATCCAGGCTTTTAATGACTTCCTGGGCTATTCCCCCAGACACAAAATTGCCACAAGGTGCCGACTTTCCCCGGAAAGAATGGGTGACCCTGAACCAGTTCCAGTCTGGTGTTGGCAGGTTCAACGCCAACATGCACCGATGGGGGCGGTGCCCATTTGCAGCCTGCACATGTGGAGCAGACAGCCGAACACATCATGGGCGAATGCCCCATCCTTGGACCACCAGACAACCTGGACCCTGCAGAGCCAAACCCCGAGAGAGTGAGATGGCTGCACCGGATGAGCGAGACTCATACGAAAGAAGAGACTTCCTGGACTCGGCCATCAGAAGTGTATCTGTATGGGGTGAAAGTGTGGAACATGTGGAGACGTTACTGATCGATAAACAATAACTGATCAACGCTGCTGTAACGGAGCAAATGAATAAATATGGGAAGATTTAAAGAACTTTCTCTACACTTTTCTTCCATAGTTTTGTGGGTCAAAGGCGGTGATGGTTCAGAGTTTTAGTGGTTCAGTGCCTTGCTAAAGGACACCCTGGGGACTGAACCCACTGACCAGTGAGTTTGTGTTTTTTCTTGCTCTGATACTGTTTGTCTTGTCTTTGGGTTGTCGACTTGTTTCTTCGTTGAGTTTTGCGCCAAGATCTCCAGAATCTGCAGTTACTCAATCCAGATTAGAAACCACATCTGGATCAGAAGCCAGTTTTATTTTCTCTTTTACGGTTCAAACAATTCTTGGTCATTTTTCATCTTCTGAATCTGCATAAGAGAACTTTTTTAAAAAAAGAATTCAAATAATTTGAAATGCAACAGAAATACCAACTTGATTTGAGATGAAAAAATAACTGATCAGATTTTCTACGTTCGGCCATTTGTCTGATCGCAGCCTCAGCAGCGCCCCCTGCTGGCGCAATATGGCTATAATCCCTGTAAACCTCTGTGTGTGTGTGTGTGCGTGTGTGTGTGTGCGTGTGCACAAAATAAACAGCTGGATGGATTTTCACCAAACTTGGTGAGAATATTATTTACTTGTGTTTGTGTCTCCAGATGATTAACATTTGGAACAGTGGTCAAAGGTCAAAGGTCAAGCAAAACATATCCCAAAAACATATTTACCTTAATATCTCCACTACCAATGTGGCTGGAGATTTGATCAACAGCTCATATTGATCAGTTAAATATCCATTCATGATCGATTGGTATCAGTGACTTCATGATGAAGTCACAAAGAAGTCACAGTATGATGTCATACATAGTAAAAAAAAGTCTCCACAGCCAGCATAGAGTGATGATATAAACCTTATATTGATCAGAAAATAGTTTGCCAGTATTTTGTGTGAATGAAGTCATGATGAAATCACAAAATGACCTCACAGCCCAGAAAACACATTTCTTATCCAGTACATCTCTTTCCTAATACAAACTTCTGTCTCAGTGTGCAGAGCGCGCGCAGTATTGATCATTTTACAGGTTTAGTTCTGCATGTTGTCAGTGTTTTGAACACAGTCTCTGGTACAGATTTTATCAGGATTTTATTCCAGATTCTTTTCAATCAGGGAATTCTTATTTTACTGCCAACTGAATTGTGATTTTTTTTTTTTTCAGGGTGTTGATCCAGATTTTATCTCCACTTGTCAGACTCGATGACGGTGCACAAATCACAAATGAGTGCACCAAACTACAGCGGCTCATTGAAAAATATTCATTTAAACGACTGATAATCAAAAATATCAAATAAAAAACAGCATCATTAAAGTTTGCCAACACAAACCCTCCACACGTCACCATCACCTCCTCTCACTGAGCTCGGGTCCATCACTATAGCAACTCGTTGCTATGGGCGACGAGACACACAGAGGCAGCCAGCATCCTCCTCTGTTGTCGACGGCAGAGTGAGGCGCGGCGCACGGAGAGGCGAGAGCAGAAGAAGACGCCTTCTGCCTCTCCAGAATAAAAAGAGCTCGACCAGACGCCGGCAGCCCGATTCTTTTGGCGCCGCTTCAGTCGTTCCACTTCAGCAACCAGCGACAGGATGATGCCAACTTCTTCCAGCAAAGTGTTGCTTCAGTGCTCTGCTGGGTTGAAGTGCAGCAGGCGGTGACCCCACCGCCGCTGCTGCCACGACCATCGCCGCCGCCGTCACAGGGTGAGTACCAACTTCTCTTCAGGTTTTGACATTTGATCCCATCAGCCCAGAAACACGGGCTGTGATTGGTACAAAGAGGTGAAAGTCGTTTACCTGCGTGATGGGCGTGATGTGCTGAGAGCTTCAGCCTGTGCCTGCAGGGCCGTAACCAGAAAAACCCCTCCCCACCCCCAAGCAGGTCACATATTCAGGGTGTCTCTGTGATCTGTGAACTTTTAGCATTTATTTAAAAAGCCATTTTGAAATGTCGAGTTTTTGTTAGAAATTATTGTTGTGAAAAAAATCCTCTAAATTAAACAATTGTTTTTTTAATATTCATTTCTGTGGAATAATGACTAAAGTTTTGGGTTTGAAGCCCCAAAGTTTTGGAGGAACTGTTACTGATAAAATGTCCAATTACTGCCTTTTAATGCAGCACTAATTAGAGTTTTGATCTTAATTTGATCAGTAGTTTCATGTGGATTCTATCAATGATTTGATGCAGATATTATCAGTGCGTGCCCCTCCCCCTCCCCCCCAACACACAAAAAAATTCAAATATATTTGGGTCTATGAAATGAAATATTAAATTCCAAATAAATAAACCATTTAAAAACATAATATTTTACGTTTTTATTTGATTCGATGGTTGGGTTCCTGATTACAAACTGTGGTTTTGGTCCAGCTCAACAAATAAATGACATCTGATTGACACATCTCTCCTCCAATCAGACATCATTCTTGCATGTGATTGGGTGAGACTTCTTTGCTCCAAATGAATGAGGTGAAAACACACAACGGCTTTTCTGGAAAAGTTCAGTTTCTACTCTAACACCCAAACACACACGCAGAGATACACACATGCATAGTACACCCACACATACGCGCGCACACACACGCATAGTACACCCCCCCACACACACACAGACACACATGGACAGTACACCCACACATACGCACGCACACACACGCGCATAGTACACCCCCCCACCCACACACACGTGTAGACACACACATGCGCACACACATATAGACACATTCACACACACGCACGTACTCACACACGTGCACGTCCTCACACATGCACAGACTCTGTAGGTGATGTTTGTCGTCCGTTCAGTCGTTTAGAATCCGTCGGTTTATCTGTGCGGTCGTCAGTGACGGCGTGTGCGACAAAGACTCCAACGTGGCGACCAGCGGGAGAAAAACAAAAATCGATGAGCAAATATGAAATAAACAGAATTTACTAAAAGCGGAAAGAAGAAGATCTATTTATCAAAGGTAAAAGTCGAATAAAAAACTTTTGAGAGTGAGGAGAGATGAAATAAGCATAAATATACGGCCAAATAAATAAGTGCAGCAGAAGAAGATGTTTGTTGTGTGAAAAGTTTGTGATTTTGTGTGGAATTTGGCCTGACTCAGCAGTTTGGAGCGTCGCTTCACTTTGTGTCGAACCAGGCTGCCGAACAGATCTGGATCCACTTCAGTCTTAAGCCTGAGCTGGAAACACAAACCGAAGCGAGTCCACGTCCTCCTGACAACACGTCACGCTGACGTCACAGATAAACGGCGTTCCAGGACGCGCTCATTGTGAGTGACGTGGAAAGACAAAGACCAGCTGTCAGGACGCTGGACTCTTTAACGCCTGTTCTTAGAAATCTGACGTCTCCGGGTCCCAAACACCGCACGACCTCCATGAAGACACAGGCTCTGACCACCTGTTGGGGTCAGCAGGGTGTCCACCAGCTGAAGGGCCAGTGGGTTTGAGCCCCAATTCCACTAAGTGTCAAAGCGTCCTTAAGCCAAATGCTGAACTCCAAATCCTGCTCAACCCTGGAGGACTTTGACCCATCAACCCCACACAAAGTGGGAAAGGCTCCAGGCCAAAGAATATCTGTGACCTCTGGATCCAGATCCAGATTATTTAATGCAAACCTTTAGAGGATGAGACAAACCGCCACAGGATCTAAAATGTCACAAATGGCCCCATCACTCAGCGGCCGAGTCCAGCTGGTCCTGGACAATCACATTACGGTGAGGCAGCAAAACAACAGGAGTGCTGCTGCAAAGATTAGATTTTTCAGAATAAAGACGGCGGCCGTTTGATCACTCAGGGCAGTCATTTCAATTTTAACAACAGGGTCAAGAGACTCTGAAGTCCTTTGGACAAAGAAAGAGGAATTTTGACCTAATATGGAGAAAGTTGCATAAAGTAACTCATTTGGAAAGAATTCACCTAAAATTGTTTACCCTTCTGGGGGCCATGGGGGCCTTTAGAATCTTTAGATCTTTGTGTAGGTTGACGTTGATTCGAGGAATCTATAAGCAGAATTATAGAAAAAGCTCCTGAGCAGTTTTTCAGCAGTAAATTGAGAAGTGTGCAAAATGTCATTTTGGCCCTTCTGAGGGCCCTTAGAACGGTTCAAGGACAATGACGTTTTTCTTACCTGTGGGCAGCCTCCAAAAGAATGTTTATGCAAAATTAAAGAAAAAGTTATCAAACAGATTTTCTGCAATAAAATCAATCATTGTGAAAAATGGCTTCTTTTTTTTTCTTTTCTTTTTTTGCCCTTCTTGGGGTCCCTGGGGGGCCCACAGGGATTCAATCAGACACCATGACCAAACTCGTGAAAGGTTTTTCAGAAAATCATTGGACTCTCAGCAGGGACGTTCATGTCTCTGGGTCCTCGGCCTTTGAGATCAAGAGACGACTGTGAAGAGCTTATGGAGTCATGAGGTCAAAGGTCAGAGGTGTTTGGTGACGCTGATATCTTTGCAGGAGAACGAAGGTCCAAGTCTTCAAGGTCCTGATGCTTCCTGTCTTTCTGTATGGTTGTGAGACTTGGACTCTAACCAGTGACCTAAGGCGATGACTGCATGTCTTTGGTACCAGGTCTCTGTGGAGGATCCTTGGACGCCGCTGGAATGACTTTGTGTCCTCAGATGTGGAGGATCACTTGCACTGTCAGAGAACATCAGCTATGACATTCTGGACATGTGGTGTATTTCTCTGGTCACGATCCATCACGCAGGTGCCTCAGTGCTGAGGACCCCAGCGGCTGGAGAAGGTCAGGGACACGCCCACGTTTCACCTGGTCAAGGGCACGCCCGCATTTCACCTGGCTGCAGCAGAGAGCTGGGGGTGGACCAGTTGTCTGCCTGGGTGGTTGCCATCCAGGACCCAGGGCGGTTCTGTAGTGTTGTGGATGCAGTGACGTGTGACACCAGCGGATGCTCCCAGACTTGACTTGTATGTTTGTGTTATTTTAAAGGAGGAGACTTCTTTTATGTTTTGTCACTTTGCTGGTGTTTGTTTTCACATTGAGAATATTTAAATATATTTAAATATTTGCTGAAGAAGCTTTTTTTCCCTGCCTGGGTGGTTGTGGTTCTATAGTGTGGTGGAAGCGGCGACACGCAGCCCCAGTACATGATCCCAGACCCGATGAGAAAAAGGGGAAGAACACAGGTGCACTGTTCAACAGATAAAACCCGCCGAGGATTTCTCGCTTCCTTCGGGCTCCTTTCGGAGTCACTTTTCTTATTTGCTTTGTGTTTCGGGCGGATGGACTCACTCTCTGTGAAAACTGATGAGCAGGAAATTGATTGCATGAATAAACCGCCATCATTGCTCTGCTGTCAAATCCTAACGGGGAGACTGTGGAACTACATCATCTCCTAATTGAATTCTCTCTTGCGTGCCGCATTTTGAGTGTGCACATGCTCCCTTTCCCCGCAGCCAATAATCCAGTTTTATTCATGCTTTTTCATCCTGCAGAATTACAGCTCAGTTTCCTCACAAAATGAAAACTCAGACATCAACTCTGACATCATTTAAAAATTATATTTTGTTTAAAGAACAGGACCTCGCAGCTACTTTATGTTGTCGACACGTGTGCCTAATAAAGTGGCACTGAACAAATCTGTTGCTCGTTGCGGAAATGTGTTTGTTTTTCAAGCTACAAGCTGATTGCTTATTTGACCTTTGAGACAACGGAAGTCAATAATGTCCACAAATGTTATATAATCCAAATGTCTAAAATCATGACCAACCCGCATCAAACATGCGCTAACTGAACTAGCTAGCCTTGTCTATGCTACAGTTGCTCAACACGTCAAATTGCTCATAGCTTGTTGCGTTGTATATCGTTTGTAGTTGCAGCAAAACGCTCTCGTTGCATAACTAATGGCACGGTGAACAAAGTAGCTCCAAACCAACTACCGATGTTGGCTCACCTAGCCAGCTAAGTTAATTAGCATGTAGCTGGCTCAAAAACACGTCTGTTGTTGTTGGCGATACAGTCGTTCATGTATTCTGCTAATATGTGTTCATCAGGTAAGGTGATGCGAGAGTTAATGATCACACGCAGAAAACAAAAACAAGGACCATTCGAGACAAAAAAAAGTGCTAAAAAATCAAATGTGTCTGAAACGTTCTTATAAACAATATTTGAAACTTGTTTTAGTGAAAAAATATATTAATATTGTGAATTAGCATTTTAACAGCTGCTTTGGTCTTTTTTTTTTTTTTTTTTGGTTTTTTTTTTTTTTTCTTTTTTTTTCTTTCCATG
>OMMV01177101.1:0-10232 GCA_900302635.1 Chatrabus melanurus | reverse complement strand
CATAAGAACAACTTTATTTGGTGAGGTTGGTAAAGTTTACTCGTAGAACGCTTTCAGGTGATTTATGTTCTGATTTGGTGCTAAATCAATAAATGTAATTGGTTTTATTTTTGCGTGTCGTCATGGAAGTGCGTCGTTCGTACTGCTGACACACGTCTGCAGGTCGTCGACGGTTAAGTCGGTCGTAGGCGGTTGATTTAAACTGTAAACCTGTTTGATCTCCGGGTTCTCGGACTGATTTGTTGGAGGAGCGTTTGATGGGATTATTTTAATCTGCTTGAGGAGGAGAGAACCTCAAAGAACCACCAACAGTTTTTACGTAACGGTTTCTATTTCCTATTCAAACCTTCCTCGAATATATTTTAAAGGGGTCAAATTTCAAACGATTGGCTTTGATCTTATGGTTTGGGTTGAAACATCCCGAAGGTTCCAGACGTCTAGAACTTTATGTAAAATCTGTCCTGCTACAAAGAATTTAAACCGGAAAAGGCTCGTTTTCCTCGTCTGTGACATATGTCACGGAAGTCCATATTTGATGGGAGTGAGCTGGTCTGCACTCTGACACTCCCACAGCTAGGGGGCGTGGTCAGCAGCAGATCCTTTCCATTTAAAGTGACAGGTGCACAAAGAGCAGTTTCTGAGAAACCTGAGATTTTTTGTTTGTTTTTTTTAAGATGTGTGGAGAATTTTTATCTAATAATTTGTAATCGGTGTCCAAATAAAATAAATCGATAAGACGAGTCAGATTTTACGTTCAAATCCAAACTGAATTGATTTGTGTGATTGACTTTGATTTGTGTGTTTGATTGACAGATAAGCTGCGGAGGAGCATGCCTAACCTAACCAGAGCTCCCAGCATGCCTTGTGTGCCCATTCTAACCAATCCCAGTGCTTCGCCGTCTTTGCTTCGTAACAGCCAGAGCTTCGATTCTTCCAGTGGCCTCGCTTTCCTCCAGGCCTCCAGTAAGATTTTTTTTTTTAATTAAATGCATTTTTGTTTGTTTGTTTGTTTGTTTCTCCGTGTGCATCTTTAATCTCCGTGACCCTACAGTTCCGTCCCCAGGCCAGCTGCAGAACAGGGTCCAGAGTGTGGGGAACTTTGCCTGTCTGTCACAACAGCCGCTAAAGGCCACCGCTTACGTCAGTCCCACCATCAAGGGCTCTGTCTCCATGGCGACCTCCAGCAGCCTGCAGGCTCTGAACGTCAGCGGGGTCAGCAGCGGGATCCCGCTGTTCAGTAAAGCCACCAGCAGAGGGGGCAGTTTGACTGTCACCACTCCTCGCAGTAGCCTGCCCCGCCCCGCCTCTTTTGTCTGCACCACAAGCTCCACCCCCCGCAGCAAGATTGCCCAACCAGCACGCAGGTAGGAGGTGTTTAAACTTTACATCGGTTTGCTGTGAAATCAAAGTCACTTTTAGTTTCGGGTTGCTTAAAATGTAATGGAGCATTTTTAGCTTTGGCAGAGGTATGCGCTCTGAGTGCCGTTCCAGTTGCACTCGCTAGCTAAAAATGACTAGTTAGAAGATTTTTCATCCTGGGTCGACCATCGGTCACCCTGCAGCTTTTTGTGAAGTTTTATTTTATATGATGAGTAAAACTATAAATGTGCTTCGTTCTTGTCTCTGATATATTTATTACCTCCGCCGAGGAACTTATGTGATCCCGGCGTTTGATTGTTAGCAGGATTATGCCAAATGAGTTTGTTGATACTTGATGGAGGGGCGGAGCAAAGGAAGAACCCATAAAATTGTGATTGATTCCTGATCAAGGGGCAGATCCTGATTTTGACTGTTTAATACTGAACTTTGATCATGTAATCAGGATTATCAATCGTCTATGATCTTGATCTTTGATCCTGAACACTGATCTTTGATCCAAATTGCAGAACTTGCATCCTGATTGCTGACCTGTGACAGTGATCCTTGATCCTGATCGCTCATATGTGATCCTGTTCCTGATCTTTGATCCAAATTGCAGAACTTGCATCCTGATTGCTGGCCTGTGATAGTGATCACTGATCCTTGATCTCGATCGCTCATCTTTGAGCCTGTTCCTGACCTTTGATCCTGATTCCTGACGTTGGATCATGATTGATGATTCCTGGATCAGGATGCAAGTTCTGCAATTGGGATCAAAGATCAGTGTTCAGGATCAAAGATCAGGGCAATTCTCCAGTGGGATGAAATTCTGTTACCGACAAAATCCCCTACAGGGTAAATAAATGGCCATCCTGGATTATCATGGCTATCTAGTACGACCCCACGTATCCAGTACGACGGCTACTTGAGCCATTTATATGGCATTTATTTACGCTGGATCGGATTTTGTTGGGAGCTGAATCACATTCCACTGGAGAATTGCCCATCAGGGTTCAGATTCAAACATTAGTGATTGGGATCAAAGGTCAAGAACAGGATCAAAGCTGAGTAATAAGGAACAAAGATCAGGTTGAGGATCAAAGGTTGGCAGTCAGGATCTTATGATTGTTTGTCCATTGATATACTTTGGCCCAGAGCCAGGAAAAAAAAGTTTTGGGACAGAGGTGGCCCACAAAGGTTTGAAGCTTGACTTAAAGTGGACTGACAGAGGTATGCGCTCTGCTGAGTGCCCTTCATACAATAAATGTAACTTATTATAGATTTGGGGGGGGGTGTCAAAACAGCAGCAAGACCTTGAGTTTGAATATTGGATGAATTTATGAGAGAATTTTTTTTGTTTTAAATGGGAAACCGTGTTTGCAAAAAGAGGCTGGCGTGGGCAAATAAAACACCTATGTATGTCAGAAGATTTGAACTAAAGCAAAATGAATCGTGTGCATATAAATCTGGGCCAATTTCAGAACCTCTTTCACATTTGAAGTTGGATTCTTTTTAAAAAAAAATTTTTTATGTAGCATTAATTTAAAAAAAACAACTTTGTAATAGCTGATATGTTTTTTTTCCAGTTTACTGCCAAAGAGCTTGTCCACCTTTAGTGCCCTTCGTGACACCACCTGGAGAGACGGCTGCTACTGATGACGGCTGAGGCGGTGCAGTGGCGCCCCCCGCTGGCTGGGGTTAGGCACTCCACCTCAAGACAAATTTGTTTTTCACCACAACTTAAGGTGACCTTAAATCCAACATCCTGCGTCGGTGAAGTAAACCTTGTATCCAGCCAAACCACGATCCAGCCGGTCCTATGCAGACCTCCGGGTCAGGCGGGTCGTTTTGTGCACATCAGGTCTCGAGTTCTGTCTGTGCCAAAGGGGATTCTGTCCTTTTTGTCGCTCTCGTGCAATAAGCTACTGGCTACCAGTAACACTAACCAATCCAGAAGAGGGCTGCCGGTCTTACAAAGTGAGCCTCACGTTACTGTTTTTTATTTGAAGAATTAATATTTTTAAAGAAACAGCTGTTTTCCGTGTGGCAACACGCGCCAATGATGCTGCTAAAACATAATTAGTCCCTGATTTATTTATTTTTTAAGTGTTTACACGTGATATTGATGCAGAATGAATGAATTTGACCAAAATGTCTGAATGTGTTTGAGCCACACAAACTTTGTGCACATTAACATTCAGAGGGAGTCTCCGTCCTTCTTGCACTT
The DNA here is from genome assembly GCA_900302635.1 of Chatrabus melanurus. Lineage (NCBI taxonomy): Eukaryota > Metazoa > Chordata > Actinopteri > Batrachoidiformes > Batrachoididae > Chatrabus > Chatrabus melanurus. The sequence continues at coordinate 6,646 of OMMV01177101.1, read as the reverse complement.
TGTATAAAACACTTCGTCTTTTCTAATGATTGCACTTCCTTTTTGTTTCAAAAAAATCACAAACCTTTGGAGTTTTCACGCAACATAATGTAGCACCGATTTGTGGTAATAACCCGTTTTAAACCTGCACCAACACGACCACGAAGTCTGCACCTTTGTTACTGTATTTGAACGTTTTAATAAAAGGCTGAATTAAAGGTGTTCCTCGTTTTATTTTGAAACTGAAGCCAATGTCTTTTCAGGACTTCACATCACCAGAGGGTCATAATGTTTCCAGCAGCTTGAGGTAAGATGACAATACTGCCACCTTCTGGTGAAACTTCATAATCAGTACCTCCCTGTTAAAATCCAAAATCTCTGCTGCCACCTTGTGGCAAGTTAACCATACAGTTTGATCATGTGACGGATGCGTGTTGTTGGGTCCAAGGATGGATGGAGGCTTTGTAAAACGTCATTGGTGGCCTTCTGTAGGAACGCTCCTCTAACGTAGTCACTGGAGCTTTACAAGCCTGAGGAGGAACAACGGTTTGAACCAGCAACTTGCTCGATCCGAAGACTTTTAAGTTCTAAGATTGTTTGACCAACGGTTGAATCTACAACATTCAAAATCTATCCACCAATTGGCCCAGTGGGCTAACGTCTCAGACTCCCCTCTGCCCTGCATCTTCTCCAACCTTCTAATCTACAGGGATCCCAAAGTGTTCTTGAGCCAGATGTAAGGAGGTGGAAAGACCTCAAAGGGGGGCGTCAACGAGATGCCTGAACCACCATATGAGTGAGCAACAGTTCTGAGGCTCTTCCAGAAACCTTGTCCCCTGAGCCAGCACATTGGCGTCAGTGGTCGGGGGGGAAACTCCCTCGAGTGTTTTTAATTATAGGAAGGAACCTCAAGCAGACCAGACAGTGGGGCGACCATCTGCTTTGGAAATGCTGCAGCTTAGCAACCATATTCAGTCCAGCATTTACAATGACGGCCTGAAGGGACCAGAATCCCGGCCGCACCAGTCAATCGGCGATTCCACCGACGCCGGATCAGTCACCAGTTCCAACCCCAACACAAATGTTGCTCTAAACCCCCGACAAAGTGCCTCACATCTCACAAACAAGTTCTGGGGTTCCAAGCTCCAATGTACCTTCTGTGCCCAAAACTGACAGAATGTCAGTGTGGACGCTTTAGCTGAAACTGTTGTTGGTCAAACCCAATCACAGGACTAACTTGGGCTTCATGAACCCGTTTGGCTAAGTGAGGGCACCAATGCCTGCACTGAGATCCTTGTAGCCGGCTAGAAATTCAAAGTTTGTCGACTCCCTCGGGTTTTATCTCAAAACCAGTTGTGTAAACATTTGTTGAGTATTTAATTCAGTCTTTTTTTTATTTCTTTGTCTTCCGTCGTAAGTGAACTAAAAGTCAACCTCAGAACTTCAGAGGAGGCCTCGCTGATGGGGCCACGATGTTGGGTTTTGATGGGACACGTTACTTTTTTAAGTCTTTTCTCTGGACAGTGGAGCCCAGAAGATCGACTGGGGTTCCATTCCAGGTGGGCCTACTTGAACAAGATGCATAATCTGCATTGTCCCAGTCCACCTAGCTGTAAATATGAACCAACCTTGACTGCGGACAAACCTGTGATGGACTGGCGTCCTGTCCAGGGGTTTTCAGGGATCAACACCGGTCTGGTGGCTCTCGGCCTGTATAGGACTCTATCTCTCTGGACTTCGGTCTTCCAAAGTCACAGAGACACTTGGGCTCGAACCCAAAACCTCAGGTGAGTTTTCCTGAACCTGGATTAGTCTTTCTTTAGATTAGCTTCAAAGCATGAAACTGGAACTCAATAAAAAGTCAGTTTTCAACACACGAGATGAGCAGCAGATGGGAAACCGGTTTCTCTGCCAAACTCGTCTCTCTGTCTTTGATGTGTGTGTGTGTGTGTGTGTGTGTGGGAGGAAGACTAATGTATGTATGCAGATGTGTCACATGGTACAGCAGCCCCTTACCACTTCCTGTTCCACTTTTAAGAAAAAGAAAAAAAAAAGATTGAGCGCCGCCAAGACAGAGTTTGAGTCGTCTCAGGTCGTCGGAGCTGAAACCAGTCCGGAGCCGGGTCGTCTTTGATTAAAAAACCAGTATGAGGACGGAGCTCCAGATGTGGGTCTTTGGCCTCCTGGCCTTTGCCTCCATGCTAACTCCAGCAGGTAAGACTCAAGGTCAAACTTCACCAAGACGTTCTTTATGTTCGGCACCGACTCACCGCTGGAAACATTTTATTCATCTTTTTTTTTTGATGGAGATAAAAGGAAATAAAATATTTTGGTCAGCAAATTGGATTTGAGTGTTTGTAGGAATATGACAAAAAAAGCCCCGCGCGCGCGTATTTCCAAAAAATCGACGTATTCATAAATAAGAGATTTTTATAACTAGAATGGGAGATTGCCTCAAAAGCTTTACGACTCTAAAACTTCTAGCAGCGGCTAAAGAAAAAACCAGCTAGCCAGGAAAAATTAGCAAATTGGACAATAGCATTCCGCGAACATACCCAACCTTCTTACAAACGTCTTAACGTCCCGCGGGTGTGAAAAAAAAAACAAAATAGCAGAAAGCTGTGAAATTGCGGTACGTTAGCCTCGTTCAGTCGCCGCTACGTGAGCGATGCCAAATAGTTAATTTTTTTAAAGAGTAGAAAGAACGGATCTCAATCGCTACACGTCATTTTGTGCAAAAAAAACAAACAAAGTGTCATGTTTGTCATTTACTGAAGATGAAGCTTTCAATTAATCCCCCCCCCCAGGGGGACAAAAATGTAGCGACGCTAACGATGCTAATTCGATTTTCGACAGCACTACAGTTTTTGCAGTTTGTATTTTGAATCTTGAAGTTATAAAATAGTGGAACACAAACACAGTGTTCTCTGTAACGAGTGTGGAAGTGATTTCAGACACCAGCGAGGAGTTAAAAGCTTTTTGTGTGTGTGGTGGTGGTTTAGCGTGGCGTCTGGCAGCCATTTTGGATGCAGACTGTTTATGTTTCAACTCAAACAAACGCTGTTTGTTTGTTTGTTTGTTTTTTTAATTCTCTAGTCTGTTTCTAACTGAACCTGTTATAAAAACGATTATCTGGCCGTTAGCTAAGCTGGCATTGCTTCTGCTCAGCTAACCACTGATGTGTCGCTGGCACATCCGATTGGCACACTAAGCTAATGTATGTTGTTGTTGGTTAGCATGAACATGTAAACATCGGGGACGGGTCATTATTCCAAAGGTCCATTGGTCCAAAAAATTAGGGTTAGTTAGTTACCTTTAAGGATTAAGGTTAATAATTATCATAAATTTTTGGGTTATAGGGGCTTGCTCCCCTAATTTTACAAATAAAATCCTTACTTGTTAGGTATTTTATAAATTTAATGCATATTTCTACCTATAGGACGAGTCCATAAAAGTAACTCGATTTTGCTCCATTTTACTAAGTTTGAACTGCATATAACCATTTTTAACAATTTTCGAACCAATTGGGCCGCCGGACCAATCAGTGGGGCCGTCGGAATATTGACTAGTCACCGTAAACATAAACGCGAGAAAAACTCATTGATGATAATCATCGCTTTAACAACTTGGCCTTCAGGTTAGAATTTCATCAAAGAATTTTTAAAATGTTTAAAAACTAGTTTTAACACTTTTTTTTTTTTTTTTTAAGTGAAACCAGATTGTGCCAGTTCAGTTTATTTACAGCAGATTTCTGTGGAGATCTTAACGCAACACATCGTCATAAATTTATAAGCAGAAAAACGTGTTAAAACGTGTGTATTTGTGTCTTTTCTATAAATTTAATATTTCAGGATGTTTATGCTGAAACATTTTGGGCTCATTTTGTTGGTTTGATGTTTGTTCACACTTCAGACGTATTCAAGTGTTAAAGAATTTAAAAATCACTGAATGTGTGAACAGTTCCACAGATTTACATGGAATTAATAACAAAAATATAATTGAACCAGAAACTGATTTTGGTGTCTTGGTTCAGAACACATAAACGTAAAAATGTCAAATGTTTGACTTATAATGTTGACCTGCTGCTTGTTGTTTTTAATATTTGAAGTTTCCCCGTAAGTTAAATGATTAATAGTCAATATTAAGGATTAATAGAACTTAACCGAAATATTCATGGGGGAAAAAATCATACATTCAAACAGTACGGGCAGCAGGGCTTATTTAAAAAAAAAAAAAAAAAAGATGTATTTTTTTGTATTCTGTAAAATATACAGCACAAGGAACAAATTTTTTATTTTTAAATGACATTTGACCAAAACTCAAGAAATCAATTCAAGTTTTTCTTCACAATGAATAATCTGCATTTTATGTTTGTCAAAAGATTTTAGCTAAAATTCCAGGCCTTTTTTTTTTTTTTTGAAGCTATGTTTATAAAGTTTATTGACGTAAACAAACCTCAGACGCAGTCTGAAAACATTAATAACTTAGTTTTAATCTTTGTTTTATGTATCAACACTTTATCCCATTGATTTTTTTTTTTTTTTTAGAGCACTAATTCGTTCCAAACCTCAAATTTGACCTGAAGTTGGTGCGAGATGTTCATCTTACATTTGTGCCAAAGATTGTCTCTTTGAACAAAACTTATTCATGGATCACCTTAAATTGTGTTAAATAGAAATTTTCATTGTTTACCATCCTTGGAGTTGAGGTCATATCGGGTGACCTAATAATTGTTAATGGGTATAAGATAATTACTGCTTTTTTTTTTTTTAGTAAATAGTAAATATTGTTTATCGAATGTCTTTATTATGAATACTTTATTTTTTAATAGTTTTTCTGCCCTCCAGTGACATTGTTGAGAAAAGTATTCTTGCGTGGCCACGCATTATTAATTTGTGGGGCCATGTAATCATATTTTACTCACCGAGGGGCTCCATCGTCAAACATAAGTTTTAAAAATAAATAGTTTAGATTATGCTTAATGTACTCTGAAGTAGCAGATTAAAATGTTATTAAAATAAGGAAAGAAATGTCAACATTTCAAATGGCCGGGGGTCACGAAAAAAGTTTGAAATTCTTAAAAATCTGAAATATTCATCCTAATAAACAAAACTACATTACAAAAAAAATTTATAAATAAATGGCTGGATGTAATTTAAAATGCCAAACACTTTCTTTTCATTAAAATGTTTCGCTGAATAAATTACAGATGTTTTGATGAAACGTGAGTTTTGTAGTCTGACTTTGACCGTCGCAGAATTAAAATGTTTTTCCGACTTAAATTTTCTTTTTTTTTTCTTTGAAACTATCATTTAACTGATTTGAGCTTTTCGTTACAGCTGAAGGAGGCTTCATATTGGAGTTAAAGAGCTTCTTAAATCCAGATTTGTCTAAATAAACTACTTCAAGTGATGACACCTAAAGGAATGAAGTTTGTCCAAATTAAATGAAGAAATTGGTGTAAATAAGTTAATTTGGCCCCCGACCTGACTCATGTTTTTTAAGGTTGGTCCAATAATTCTCTTTTTTTTCCCCCCCATGTACAACAGTTTAGAAAAATGATGTAAAATGACTGATTTCCTGCCCTTTGGCCTTAATGAAGGAGCACTTCATGTTAATTTCAGCCTGTGTGTGTCTTAAAGCCGTTCTCTCGTCTCGTAACGAGAACCTGCTGACCACAGAAGGTGAACCCCTCCAATGTCAGGAAGCTGCTCTGCGGTTTGAAACTCTTCTCTGCGTTTAAATGTGCTTTGGTTCAGTGTGGTGACAAAGTGACTGTATGTGAGACGCACGTTTCAGTCTCGCTCACACGCTGCCACACACTCACACATCAGAAATATAAGAAACCTGCTCAGAAAATGTTAAAACCTCCAGTTATTTGGCATGAAACCGAGTTCAGTTTGCAGCTTTTCAGCCGAGATGTTATAACAGAAAAACAGAGGAGGAGAATCGAGGTGTCCTGGATTCTCTTTCAGGTGTTCAGGAACAAACGACTTCCTGTGCAACAAACTGACACATTTTTCTGTCTTTTCACTGAAACACTGTGACTCTTGTCATGTGATCACTCCTGTTTTTTATTGACAATAATAATAATAAAATTATTCTAATAAAGATAGGCTCCAAAAAATTCACTGAGAGAGAACCAGTACTTTTCTAATTGTAAATTTAGATTTTTTTTCCACCTGTAAACAGAAATAATTTGTTTTGCAAAGATCTTAACATTAGACTTTTTTTCTCACTTTTTTCCATGCTGTCGTTTTGTGGTTGTTAGATTAAAAATGTGTGACATTCAGAAATGATAATCATCTTTTATTTAGTAGAAATTGGGCAATGAGTCGGTCATGTTGCTCCTCCGCCTGAGCTGATAACGGTTTTCTGCAGGAAAGACATCAATCTTACAGGAAGTGAGCAGCTTTACAGAGACCTTAATGATGTAATAAAGCCAAATCTCACATTTTTGCAAAAATCGCAATATTTCCAAAAAGTTCAGCTCATAAAGCTACTCAATTCTTGAAATAATAAATCTATTTTCTCACAGTGTTACAACCTTTTTGTCACGTATTCGCAACAGTCAGGTACATAAGTATTTGGACAGTGGCAACTTTTATAAGCTGCGATGGACTGGCGACCTGTCCAGGGTGAACCCCGACTCTCACCCCCCCCCCCC
>OMMV01177095.1:0-10575 GCA_900302635.1 Chatrabus melanurus | reverse complement strand
CACAAAATTACTGCTAATTTTAATGCTGGTAAAGTATTTATTTTGGGGGGGATTCCATGGCATAGTGAGTTCGCTCCGTGAGATCTTGCAGACAACATGAAGAAGGAAGCACATGTGCAAGGTTCAAAATTCATGCTGCATTCGATGGAAACAGGGGATTTCAACTTACAACTAGGAAAAATACATCTAATAAAGCTTCAGTTTCTACACTGACTCATTTTGGCAAACCAAGTAAAAACACTGTAACTGTAACTGACGTTATTATTGACAACTGACACAGCAGGCCTGTGGGAGTGTTGTCTTACCTATCCAGCAGATATACAGGAAAACCTTCATGTCAAATTTGTTCAGATTTTATCCAGAGTTCTTCCTAACAAGAGCTCTGGTAGTCCATGTTTATTAGCTGTGTCCGTTGCTGTCTTTCGATTTATATTAGCAGTAAGGTCTTTCCAGGTTATTGCATGGGCAGATTTTTGTCTATAAAGCCGTTTTAAATCCACTACCTTCCTATTTATGTGATTTTATGTCAAATCACCCAAAATCTTTCTTCTCCTTCAGTTTCTGATAGATTTTTAATTCTGATGGTTTTATTTAATTCATCGAAGCACTGTTCACAATTTTGGTGGTGAAAACAGTGAAATTCAGCCAAAAAAAGGGTATGTTCCCGAATTGCATGTTTACTGAGAAAACTACAGTGTGTACGGTATATGAAGTCGGTAATATGTAATTTTTTTGTGCAATGTAATAATGTAATTCTTTTTAGCACAATACAACACATCACCAGCAGTGATGCAAAGGTTTTAACAACAGCTCTCGTGCAATCTCTCTTCCTTTAGAGTTTTTGTGTCGGTTTTCCAGCACAAGCACAGTCAGCATGTTTGCAGAAGTGTACATTTACAGGCCATCATGACAAATTGGAGGCAAGCAGGTGATGTAAATTATGTCACGTGCACTGTTGTGGACCCTGGTGCCCTCACAGAAGCAGAAACTATAATTGGGTTTCATGAATCTGGAGTTCACCTCAGTTCATCAATCATTTAAAAAAATGCAGTTTATCATATTTGTATGCAAAAGACTTCACAAAGCGCGAAGCTGTTACTGTTTCAAAGGCTCAAGATTCTTCCTCTGCAGGACTGTAATGTTTGAATTTAGTATTTATGTATATGCTATGTTATTATTATTATTACTATTATTAGTAGTATTATTATATAGTTGTTGTCCTTAATTGCTTTATCTTTATTAATATTGTCTTTACTTTGTTGTGGTTGTCTTTGATTCTTTTATTTTATTATTAATGTTGTATTTAATTACTTTATTATTGTTGTTATTGTCTTTAGTTACTTTATTTTTTTAAAAATTGTATTTAATTGCTTTATTTTATTATTAATATTGTCTGTAATTACTTTATTTTATTATTATTGTCTTTAATTACTTTTTTATTATTGTTGTCATTGTTGTATGAGCTTAATATTCTGAGGCAGGGTGCATGGGTGGGTGAGAGTCACACATGTGACCCTCTGATGAAAGTACTCATCGTTCCATGCTGACATGAGTAAAAGTTACTGCAGTACCCAATGCTTTTCCCTAATTGTAACGCTGCCTTAACAGCACCAACAACTGGCAACAATCACACAGTCGTAGTTCAGCATTTGAACTAATGCATGTTTCCTATTCACTGTGAAACCAGTACTGCTGTTCTGATTTGTTCTGACACTGTGTGACTTTGCTGGAAGCAGACCGAGGCAAACCTTCACAGGTGGGCTATGGTCTGCACAAGATTTCAAATGACAGCTTCACGTTGGAGTTTGTCTGATCCACACCAAAGTGCTCAGGTGTGAAAGCACATTAATAATGGAGGCGTTCATCTGCTGGCTTGTGATCACATGAGTCTTCAGGAATAATCATATAATTCAAACCAAGTATCGGAAATAACCCCACAGTATGAACATTTGTAAATCAAAATGTGAGTCAAATTAAATCGAAGTCCAACTCTGATGTTCCTAATGTAGCTCTAGTTGATGAGGTACAGGAAGTGTCGAAAGGAACATAAAAGGACATAAAATCAATGACCTGATACCGTATTTCCCAGATATGAAGCAGCTTTGTTTAAATCACTCAGGACACGTATTCATTATGGTGGCTTAAACCTCAACCTCACTCATGCTGATAAAAGACACTGGACAACATTATGAGTTCAAAGGTTTGAGACATTTGTAAATTGAACATACCGTCTCCCAAGAGCGCCAAGAGCCTGTATGTTGGAATGAAAAATCAAATATTTGGGAAACAAATGGGCCCTATTTCCAGTGATCTCCCTTAATACACTATACAGCAAGCATGAGAACTCAGAGAGCGCAAGCCTCTGCCAAAGTCTTCTGTCAGTACAGTGCTGAAATGTCACTGGGGGTGCCATTTCAACAAACAACAAATAAGATAAAAACCAGGGAAATATATCTGAAAAACAATGCGGTCATCTTATGGTCAGGGTCTTGACTTTTTTTTATATACTGTACATCCGCAACAGTAAGTGGCAGCAAATACTTGTGGAATGAGTGCGCCCCCAGGACTGAAGAGACCCACCCCTCTAACTACCTTACAGTGCTTCGAGATGGAGAGACACAGTGACCATCCTGAAAAGAGCGCGATTCAAAATAGAGGAAGTTAACCAGCAACTCCGGAGAAGTTATGTTTAAGCTCATGGTGATAAATACAGCAGAACCATCAAACAACTCTCAAGCAGCCTAGAAATATGGTGTGACAGAGTGTAATGTTCGAAGATGGCGAGCCCAAAAAGACCATCTTTAAAATGCTGTCAGAATAATGTTTACCATGGTCCTGTAAATGGCAGTTTATTTTCAAATGAATTCATTTTTTTGTAAATTAATTAATTAATTAAAAAAAGAAAACTTGGTCTTTAGAAAGTCTTTTTCCAAAACTATGTCTTGGAAAAAAAGTGGAGGGTTTGACTTATAATTAGAGTCATCTTATGCTTGGAACAATACTGTATTTGGTCAATATACACCAGAGCTTTGTGATAAAGCTCACAAAATAATACCCCCGCTGTGCCATACTAGTTGCTTGCTTGATTTACTTGTATATATCGGTGGTAGTAAATCTTTTGCTATGAAATACCAGAATTAGCGAACTGGTCTAACTGTGTACATGTAAATGGCAAATATGATGCATTAAACAAAAGTCCAATTGTCTCCCCTTGAAGAGAATGGGCTGGAATTATTTTCCAGCACATCTTCATAAGATGTGCTGCCATTGTGTGAAGTTTCATTGAAATGGTTTAGGAGGAGTTGTGCTTACAAGACTCATGGACAGACGGAAGGATCGACAGGGTGATTTCTATATTACCCCCTCACCCACACCCCAAATTTTTGTTGGGGTCAATGTCTGGATCCAGATTTACTTCAAAATTAGATCAATTCCAGATTAATCTCTTACTTTTGGAGTTACATTTCCAAAATCAACCAAATTAATCCAAACACATTACCTCGTAGAAGGGGGTAAATAATAATGCACTGTTGATTATGAGTATGTCTATGTGCTCGTGTGTGTGTGTGCACATACATTAAAGTGTGCTCGCCAGCCTTTATATTTATGTTTATATTTGCTTACAGACGTGTATGTAGATTAGAACTTGCTGCTATTGGCTGTGCATTCATGCACAACAAGCCAATCGTAAATCTGTCTTTGTGTGCTCCTATTTGTTTTCTGCTTTACTGTATTTGTTTGTGCATGATTGCATTTCTTATAATTGTGCATTGATATGCTTGCTTCAGTGTCCACATACTAGTGTAGTTGTTTGCATTTGTGCATGCATGTTGTTTATGTACATGTGAGGGTTTTTTTTATCATATATCATTTTGCAAATATGGCTTCCTCACAACATATTATAATGGATGGATTTGTGTGGGCGGGTGTAGTTTGGACGAGGCTCATTTATACACAGGGAAGAGGAACAGCACTCAGTCACTAACAAAGTATATGAGAGACTGTGCTGTCAAATCAATGATGCATTACAACATTGCCGTGAATACATTCCATACAGCATATATGGAAAAGCTGCATGTGGACGGCAATGAGAGATATCAGCAGAATTTGGGTGAAATTGTACCATTTGTTTTTGTTTGAGCTCTTTTTAAACTCCGGGCAGATGTTGTAAATCGAACTCTGAAAGAAATTTCTGTGATTCAAACTATAATTTGATGAGGACCCTTGCGGCAGCGCGGGTTGTCCACGATAAAGCTGAATGAGTGGGCAGTGGCCTGTCAAGATCTGGTGAGGCAAGTTGCTGATTTGATGTCTAAATATCTTTAATTTTCACTCAGACAAGTTGATTTAGAACCAGTGATGTGCCAGACTTAAGGCTACGTGCCTGTCAGCTGGAGAAGGTGTAGTTTAATACAACAGGTGCTGCCTCTTTTACATCGATTTTAACATATGGAAGGTATGTACTGGATATTTCATTATGATTCAGTCAGCATTTTCTGTAGCCAATAAGATCGTCTAAGCAACATGGCTGCAAGTTTTTCATTTAACCCTCATTAGTACACATCGTGAAACTTACTAATCTGTACACCTGGGGTCCATGCGGACCCCACCAGAACGTCTTCTTCTTTAATACTGTTAACATGTTTTTATTTATGCCAGTCTTGCAGATATCTGTAACATAACTAGACAGGGTCACTTTGCAACTATTTTGAAAAGAGTCTTTTGAGCATCTGGCTGATAAACCACATTTCATTTTGAAAGAGTTTTGAGAATTTTTTTCTCTTTTTTAAGCACGACTCTTCAGTACAAAAATTCAATTCCTACTCCCTGTAGTTGCTCTGAAGCGAATATCCTGAATAAAAACTGCTCTAATTGTTCAGTAGTGATGAAAAATTGACACAAAGCTCTTATAAAAAATTATTATGGAGCCCACAGTATTTAATCAAACTGGATCAAAATAAGGAAACTGAAAACAACTGCATAGGTGACAATTATGTAAAATTTCAGCTGAATAAGTATAACGTTTCAGAAAATATATTAAAAAAATATTCACCTGGGGTCTCCTTGGACCCCAAGTGTACTGGTGAGGGTTAAATTTACATTTAAAAAAGAAAACTTTGTTACAAAACAGGTCAGACTTAAAAAAAAAAAAAATACAATTTAAAATGCTTGTCATGAGTAATCTTAATACATCTTGAAATTACAACAGCCGTTGCTTTTCTTAAAATGTGACTCATTTGGCAATATAGTCAGCAACAATATTTATCAAAGTCAAAGTGAAAATATCTTAAAGCATGTGTGGAAATAAAACATGCTGGAATAAATAAAAATAAATTAAAGTCAGAAGTGTAAAAATGTTGTCATCTTCCAGAGTTTAGACATTTATCATTATTTGTAGTGGCTATGTGTACAGTGTGTTGGTAACATGCATTAAATCAGGGCTGCCCAATTTGTGTCCCATGGGCCCCGTTTGGTCCATGTTCCCTTTGTTTTTGTTTGTTTTGGTTTGTTTGTTTGTTTTTTCCTGCCATGGCAGCTGACAAGCTCTTGCACGTTATTTATTACTGTTAAGCAGATTCACCAGTAGTGACTTTTTATTATTATTACGAAATTTTATTTTACATTTAGAATCTTAATTTTCTATAAAATATCATACATTTAATTGTGTTTGACTCTTTCAGCTGCTCCCATTTTGCCCAGGGTCACCGCAGTGGATCTCGTATGGATCCACATGTTGATCTGGCACAAGTTTTATGTTGGATGTGCTTCCTGATGCACCACTAGATGTTCAAGGACCTTCTTGCTGTGATGTAATGTAATTGTATGTAATTCACTTATCAACATTTATTTTTGGACAGTGGCCCGAAACATCCAGATTCATTTATGGCCCTTCAATGGAAAACTGATCAAATCTAAGAAGATCAATACTGGACCAAAAGATCTGTGCCATCTGGGTGATTCACAGCATCAGTACAAGTGTGTACAATCAGGGCCAGTGAGAGACTAACCTGGACCTTGGTGCTGGACCATCTCCGAGAGGTCCTGCAGGTGGATGAAAAGAACCAGACCTCCAGTAGCAAACAGCAGGAGGAACCAGAAGAAACAAGGCAGCATCCTTCTCCGTCCACGGAGGGAGTCCACCACCATCCTCCACTCTGTCCACAGCATGGTGCAGCACAGTGAGACGCAAATATAATAAGTTCTGTGGAAAAGTCAAAGAAAACAGGACATGAGGAGGCTGTGGGGAAGTGGGAAAAAAGGCAATTAGTCCGTAGGCCAGATAAGTGGTGCATGTTCTACATTCTTCACAGAAAACGTGTCTGGACTTGTCTGTTTGATCTCTGGCCTGGATACCAGTTTTATTTATGTATTTATTTATTTTTTTGTTTGTTGAGCTAGGACCGGTTGTAGGCCTGGATGATTTACATCCGGGACCCAAGGCGTTTCCATAGTATGGTGGATGCAGTGCCAGGCGGCACCAGCACATGCTCCCAGACCTGACCTGACCTGTTTGGTGAGGCTGTATGAACTCAGGTGAAAAGATAGTCTGTCTGAAGTAAGATGCAGCGCAATCTGTTTGGAATGACCATAAACCAGAACCGACTCCGGACAACCTCAAATAAAAAGTTATATGTCTAAAAATCAAACGGATGTCAACATCTGTCAGGCTGCAGCTACTCAAGCAAAGATAGTTTGCAGTCACGCTCCACATATTCACACCATCACACAGCCGGTGTGAACATCAGATCAGGCAGGCTGTGTTGAAGAACACGTGGTCCTATTGTGCTCACATGAAATTACAAAGAGGAAGAAGAAGAAGTCCGATGTAAGTCCTGAGGCCCATCGGGCCATTAAAATCCTAGTAAGTATGAAGAGAGTAAAATTGAGAAAACAGGTTTTTCCACAATGCTCAAGACATGCTACCAAGGCTAAGCGACTAAACCTAGTAGCAATGCACTCTCAAAGTTGCTAGGTTTTGGCTGAATAAGTGAATCAGTTCTCGGAACTTGCTCGGTCCTGTCGCTTCAATATCTACTAAACCATAAATGTTTTCTTATCAAATGGTCGTAAGATAAGGTAAAACCTAATAAGTCTAAAAATGGTCTTAACTTAATTTTCAATTTTTTTTTTTACTTACTAGGCTTTTCCAAAACACTCAAGACTTCCCCAGACAAGGCCAGTACCCACTTATAACTGGATCTGGATGATGGATCTGGATGAAGTGTCTTGTCCAAGGGCACAGACACATCTGGAATCTAACCCTGGTCTACATACAGTACCTGTAACCTAACTTCTGCCCTACAGAGCCAGCTGTAGGACAGGTTGGACCAACTTAAAAAGTACTTCAATTGCTAACACTCAAATGAATTAAGTTGATCTAAATTAACTTCAGAAATAATATTTCTGCCAACTTATTAAATAAATTTAGATAAACTTAATTCGTTTGAGTGTTTCCAATTGAAATTACTTAATTTGGGTTTCCCTTTTTTTTTGTGTTTAGTCAAGTCAAGTCTGGGAACATGTGCTGATGCCGCACTTCGCCGCATCCATGACACCACGGAACTGCCCTGGCTCCTGGATGGCAACCACTCAGGCAAACAACTGGTCCATCCACATATCTCTAAAATAACCATCTATCTGCTGCAGCCAGGTGAAGCGTGGGCGTCCCCTTGGCCTTCTCCAGCCACTGAGGTCTTCAACATTCAGGCACCTATGTGCTGGATCATGCATACAGAAATGCGCCACATGGCCAAAATGTCGAAGTTGACGCTCCATCACAATGCAAATGATAGTCTCCCAAAGTAACCACTCGTTTGACACAACGTCATTTCAGCGATACCCAAGGATCCTCCGAAGACACCGAGTACCAAAGACTTCCAGTTGTCACCTTAGGTCACTGGTTAGCATTTGTGTTCAGAATACAAAATTCTATTGGCTAACCTGACAGGATGACGCAAGACAGCCTATCAAATCTAGGCTCGCGTCTCCCATGTGCCTTCTGGCAAACTGTAGCTGAAATTTCACATCTTCCTTTTCAGAAAATTCTTCTCTGTTCAAGTCCACCATGAAATTGTGTAACTGATGACGCAACAGACAAACTTGCACGACAGAAACCTATAATTCCTTTGGAGATGTCATAAGTGCCTTGGTGGCTTCCCTCACTAGTCTCCTTCTTGCACAGTCACTCAATTTTTGAGAACTGCCTACTCCAGACAAACTTACAAATAGAGTACAATAATGTTTTTATTTCTTAATGATTAATGTAAATGAAGTCCAAGACATATTCAGTGACTTAGGGCAGCCTCCCACTGCAGATTTTTGGCCCCAATTGCCTTCCAAAAATGAAGAAATCGGGCCTGATTTATCACAGCAGTCTAACGTTGTGTGTCACATTATTATTCAGCAGGTTAGTGCAGACTGCAAACGAATTTGAATGAAGCCCATGACAAGAGAACCACTGGTCATGCACACAATGGTACTCTATGGTACTCATTTTAGCTTTTTCCACAAAGCTAAAATGTGTCTGTTAATATCTCACAACTGCCTTCTGTTGAAGCGGGCGACATGCTTTTCATGGGATTTATGCTCTGGATTTATGTTGCAGAGGAGAATCAGTGGGCTTCTGCTCAGAGAACAGCAGGTTCCTATCACTGCATGTTGTACCCGCATGTCCACTGTCACCTACTTTTGCAACATAGACATCATTCACGTGCACGATATCACACACAATCGCTGCCCACTCCAGTCAGTTTTCACCCCGTGCCAATGAAATCGGCCACCGCTCGCTCCAAAACAGAAAACAATCTGCGCGGTATTTTAATTTTAGCTTAAACTGTAGCCTGGCATCAAAATAACTCAGCAGCCAAATCCACATTCAAGCAGAAATTATGTACGAAAGCCATCTGTAAAATTAAAGGAAAAGACACATATTACCCCCTATCTGCACAAAGAACATCAGATTATTCACGTTTTGTGCATCACAATGTGTCCTTGTGCCTCACGATGTGTCCTGACATCACAAAACTTTTTTTTTTTTAAACATGTTTAAGACTTTCCTGATTGCTCACAATGTTCTGCAACCACAAATTATACCCATTTTCAAGCCCCGATTGGGTACCTGATTTTTTTAAATTTTTTTGCACCAAAAACATACACAATCTGGTGTCAAATATCACCAGTGAGAGCCGGGCTTGAGAATTGTTCATGTTTCCATCCCCTGACTGGTCTAAATCAAACTGTAAAATTGTTATAGTAAAGGGTGCCCACACATATGCATTCCATTATTTTTACTTTGATATTTTAATTTTCTTTATGTCATGTTACAGAGATCTGATTTCATGGTTCGATTAAAAAGCATAATTTTAGAAATTTTAATGTACAAAAGCCTGAATTCTTTTTTTTTTTTTTTTTTTTTTAAATGCTGTCATAAAAAAGTGCAGGTGATTTTTGTTGACACTCACCGGTTCATTACCTCCACTAAAGCGCTGCCTCTACGTGTTTGTCTGTAGAGCTGTTTGCAGGATTACTCAAAAGCTAATGAAGTAATTTTTTTTTCTTGAACATGGTGGAAATAATAGCTATTATTAGAGGAAGAGGCCATTAAAATTTGATGAAGACAGGGATTCTGAGGCAGGAGTTCATTATCACTTTCTTTAACATTACGAGTGGGTGCTGTTATGAGTTTATGTGACTTTGTTAATAAGTCAGAAACTAATTAATGCATTATGCAGACATCCTATAGAGGTTTTTACTCAGTTTTCAATCTTTTAAATTTTTAATCAACAGTCATCATTTATCACGGCTCCACATTCACCCTACAGTATGAGTGTGATCCAGCACACTTTATTGTCCAAAAAGGAAGTTTTCTTGGACCCAAGAGTCACAACTTCTTCAAAATACAGCAACAAAACTCAAGCATACCATAAACATGCCTACGCCAAGGACCAGTGGCTCGCGGTTTATCTGTCGTTAACTGAGATGGCGTGCAGGTGGGGGCGCTATTTCTCCAAAATACATATAACATGGAAATCAACTTGAAAACATTATAAAACTGATCCTGGATCTGCATTAAAATCCAATCAACTCTTCTTTGGGCACTGTTGGAATGACTTTGTGTCAAACAAACAATTACTTGGGGAGACTCAGATTAAGAGTATCGTTTTACATTGTGAGGGAAAGTCAGCTACGATATTTTGGACATGTGACGTGTTTCTCTGGGCATGATCCAGCATGTAGATGCTTCAGTGTTTAGGACCACAGCGAATGGAGAAGACCAAGGGGACATCTGTGTATAGCTGCAGCAGATAGACAGTTACTTCCGAGGGGTGGGGATGGACTGGTTGCCTGCCTGGGTGGTTGCCATCCAGGACCCAAAACAGTTCTGTCGTGTGATGCATGCAGCACTGCGTGGAACCAGCGCATGTTTCCAGACCTGACCAGACCTTCTTTGAACCAAGGCCTACTTCTGCAACAAATTTCATTGAAATCTGTTCATGTGTTTTTGAGATATCCAATTAAAAATTATAAGCTTCTTGTCAGAAGTTAAAAAAAAAAAAAAGTACAGTGTGTACTGAG
>OMMV01177057.1:0-11277 GCA_900302635.1 Chatrabus melanurus | reverse complement strand
TCATTCTCAGCTGCGTTCAAGCTCAAGGTCATCCAGGTCGCCGAAGCGGAGGGAAACCGGGCAGCGGG
This sequence comes from Chatrabus melanurus, assembly GCA_900302635.1. Lineage (NCBI taxonomy): Eukaryota > Metazoa > Chordata > Actinopteri > Batrachoidiformes > Batrachoididae > Chatrabus > Chatrabus melanurus. The sequence goes on along the minus strand of OMMV01177057.1, from coordinate 11,209 downwards.
AAGAAAATTCGATCTGTTCGTGGATCCTGGAAATCTTTGTTGTATAATATTGGTGGTGGTAATTATGTATTTACTTTGATGTGTGGTGTTTTTGTTTTTGAAAAAAGTGAATTGCACTGATAAGTACTGGAATAATTGTACGTACTTAAAATTTATTACATACAGTATTACTTTATTACACACTTACTTTATTACTTACGTGCTCTGTGTTTACAATGTTCAGTGTGCAGTCATTGCACAAATCTTTGTTGTATAATATTGGTGGTGGTATTTTTTTATTAACTTTCATGTGTGGTGTATTGGATTTGTTTTTTGGAAATAAAGTGAATTGCACTGATAAGTTCCAGAAGTATTGTTCATTTCAGGGGGGGCACCACAAAGCATTTGTGCTTAGGGCATCCAAATGGCTAGCCACGGCCCTGTATATATATATATATTTTTTTTTTCAAAAACAGTCTCCATCATGAATAGATCTGGAAGTCGGCGTACTCAGATACGTGCAGGTCTGTTTTTGACATTACAGTTTGTTACAATTTCCCTTTTTATACATTAATATAACCAAACACACAGTTCAGCTGTGTCGTCAACACGTATTCATGTTTGTCAAATGAATTCCAAATCAAAAAATAGTGATAAACCTGAGTGCCACTGGTGCAGAAAGAGGGGAGGCCTAAAAAGGACACCTCACCACAATGATGTGCCATTTCCACAGAGTGTCTGACGAAGGTTGCTGAACAAATCAGTTATACATGAGTTCATTTTCAATTTCTAAGGGTTGTTACCAACGGATGCAGACCAAACTGCCTCTGGACAGAATTGGATAGACCTACAACCAGTCAGAGCAACGAAACATGTGATGCATGCTGAGCTGCCCAAAAAATGTCAACAGACTGGTTCAGCATTGCGCCCTTTACTCTGAGTTATTTGTGTTCTTTCCTCAAGTATTCAAGCAAAAATGTCCTGAACAAAAATTATTGACAGTTGCAGTTTGCCTTGCTTTGGCAATCTTACGAGAGCCATATTCCTGAAAAATCTGAAATTTCTGCGTTGGAAATATGAATTCACGTGGAGAGAAACACAAACCGGAACTCTTCCAATGATTTTGCACACACCGTTGCATAGCAATGTGTTGCATTATGGGTCATGACAAAACATTGAATAAGGTTTCTTGGAAAACGTGTTTTGCCACTTGCTCTTAAGTAGCCAGGACTCCAGGCTACTAAATAAAAGCTGGCAACTTATCTGTCTTGATCTGGTGTACCAAAACTAACCAATGTTTAACCAGTTTATCCTCATTATATGCCCTTTCAATTTGGTGATTTACAAGATGATAGCATCTTAAACCATTTGCATGACTTCAGTGTGGATACCCTCAAATTAAACCAGAAAATGTCAACTTTGACCTCACATTCATATCACTGCAATATGCTGTCGTACACAGCTAATATTCTAAATATTTACAGACCTGCTTGAAGTTAGTGTGTATGATTTAGGGCTGTTTAATAGCAGAAATGGAATATAGCATTCATAACCATGTGTTTATTCATTCATTCATTTTCTATACCTGCTTATTCCAATTAAGGGTCGGGGGGGGGAGCTGGAGTCTATCCCAGTAGTCATTGGGCGACCAGGGTGAGGTATATCCTGGACAAGCCATTCGTGTGTAATTACCTGCATCAATGAAGTGTGTTTTCATAAGCTTAGAATGAGCCCTTCATACTTAGATGGGAACGGGGCCCTCATATGTTGCACTGCCATGTTGATACAGCAGCCCAAAAAGGACATGCTTACTCCACCTTTCATGTTTTGTATCGTGACTGAAAAACTGAAGAAAAAGAGGAGGAATCAGTGGTTGCTCCCCTCTACACTGTCTACTGTTTGCTAATGCAGGCCAACAAGTTTGACAACCCTCATATTTGTGAAATGGAGGATCATACATATTGTTTATCACAAGAGAAGGGAGCATAAATCCCCATTGCCAAACAAGCGACAATGTGAAGAGAAAAAAAAATCATGAGCAATGACGGTATAATGCAATCTGCAACCTCACCACTAGATGGCACTAAATCCTACACACTGTAGCTTTAAGTGTTCACTGAAAAACAAAACGTTAGTGTGGATCCATGTCAAATTCCATTTGTCTATTTACCTGGAATAATGTAGCTCTTGTTCCAAAATATTCTTTTTGTTTTTGTGATTTTAGCACCGTGTGACTCTGCAGCTTTTCAGTTACCTGCAGCCAAGTTCAAATTGCAGCCTTTACAGGATAATGTTAAGACCAATTTTGAACTACTGCCAGAGACGATATATTTGTTTGCCAAGGCAGGACGGATAAGACGCTTTACTTCAGATTTACTACTTAAGTTTGTCATTATTGTTGGTGCTGTGAACACAGAGATTACCCACGCTGAAAAGCAATACCCCAGTTTCACTCACCGGCAATATGAGATTGCAAAACTAATAAGCTAAGAGATGATAAAACGTCTCACCAAGGACGCACGCGTTCAACAACAAGGAGGCCGTTTGCATTTCCAGCACACAGCGCCGCTACACTGTCTGTTTTCTGCCGTCCAAGAATTTAGAATTCATGATGCAGTTTTTTTCTTTGTAAACTCAGGTCCACTCTGAGCAACTTTTTTCCCCCTCAAAAAACAGATTAAGCATGATAAACTGTGTAAGAATGCATGGCGGGTCCAAAATGGAAAAAGATGAATACGTCTGTTTTTCTGACCTTTGTCAGATAAACTTTTTGTAGGTAATACCTTATTTTATATTATACTGAATATAAAAAGCTGCAAGGCAGATCTCACTCTGAAAATCATTTCTGTGCTTATTTTAGTTTTCAGGTGATGTGCAATATATCTCTTCCACCATGCATGAGATTTCAAAAGCATCTAATATCTGTGTTTAAGTGCTGCAACTAGTGACGATTATTGGGAGTTTTTTTTTTTTTTTTCTTTCTTTCTTTTTGCTTTTCCTGATTGCTCGGGGTCGTCACAGTGAGACGTATGCCCTTCCTGACACAACTCCAGTTTTATGTGGAGAAACATATGCATAGCCTCTGGTGTTCCTAAGAGGTCTCCAGGCCAAGTACTAATCAAGAATGACTCTTAAGTTCAAAGATCTGTTGGGATCAGGTGTGCACAGAGTGAAATGGCTGGTATCATAATTGATTAATCAGAAATTAAAAAAAAAAAAAATCTTATTTGTATGATGATTTTATTGTGTATTGCTCGTGTATTATATTGCAATCCTTGATTTGTAAATTTTTGTGTTTCGTGCATCTTTGTATCATGTAATTTTACAGTTTAAGGTCACCTTGATAAACAAATGATCAACAAACAACTCAAGTAAATTTTGGCTCATTTTTCAGTCTGGGGATTTGTGAGGACTTTCCATGTCAAAAATTCAACATTCAAATTTCATAAATGTGGTTATTTTGATGTCAATGTTCTATAGTCACACATTAAGTATATTAAAAAGCCATTCTTTCCTGCTGTGGTTGAAGAACTTATGAAGAAAGAATAAATAAGTTACAAATATAAGTATGCATATGTGTAATATATAAGTATACCCTTTACAAACAAAGATTTTGGGGGTATATAGATCACCCTGTCTGTCCGTCTACGAGTATTGTATGTCCCACTCCAACTAAACGATTTCATCCATGAGAGTGGATTTCAATGAAACTTCACACAGTGGAAGCACACTATATTAAGATGTGTATGAAGGATAATAGTTCTGATCCAACATCTTCAAAAGGGAGATATTTGGACTTTTTTTAATGCATCATATTTGTCAATTACATGTGTATAAATAGACCTGTTGGGCTCTTCAATACAGAGACCAGTTTGTTAATTCAAGTGTTTCAAGACTTACTACCACCGATATATAATACATGTAAGCAACGAGTGTGGAAATGCAGGGGTGGGGGCATTCGAGTTGAAATAAACCATGATATTTGTCTGTTTCTGTATCACCTCTAACATTTTAATATATATATTTTAGTTCATTGTTAAATTCAGCTCACTGGTGAACTCACTGTAATCTCGTTCTTATACGTAATTGTTCACATTCAGGTATGAATCTGTTTATTCACAATATTATGCCATTATAACAAACATGGCTGCTGATTTTGAATTAGAATTTTTTTTTTTTTCTAATGTCCTTGTGTATGCAGCAATATTTACAAAAAAAAGTGCGGAAAAATACAGAAACTGGTATAAGGTGAGGCTGTTGAAGTGTGTGGGCAAAAGCTAGCGTTCACAGTTAGCCTAAAGCTACATGCTAACGTCCTGATTGTCTCGAGTGGCTTTACACCTCACATGTTTCAGTCGCCATTTCAATACAGTCTGTTTAAAAATCAGATTTTGCTCTGAATCATAACTCGGAAATATGATCAGATTTCGTGACGCATGAAGTGATGCAGCATATTGTGCATAATCTTAGCAAACCAGCTAACTGATCATGAAATTTGTTGCCGTTTTTTGAAATATAATATTCATTGATTTGTTGTTGCTGCCACAGTTGGTTGTACAACAGATTTTAGAGATAACCAGGAGAAAATGACTTTAGTGGAAGACAAAGCAGAGGCACCGTCGTATCCATCTGATCAACAATAACTGAATTAGATATCTGATATGCAGGAACAAATCGGATTACCATCTCAAGCTAATAAAGCGTGCAGACGAGCTGTGTTGTCTTTGTGTAAGTTTTTTCCCTCAATTAATGGACATTCACTTTGCTGGAGATGTTGGAAGTTTGCAAAACCCTCAACTCTTTTATTACTTTTATGATTATTTTATCATCAAAGGCAGCAGAAAATGACAAAAATATAACTTCACAATGAAATTCCCAGAACAATGCAGTGATCCGCACGTCCATCAAGGAGGAAAAAAACCCCCACTAAGAACATCACACGTGTTCTTTACATGTTACAACTTTGTGTTAATTTAGTTTTTCTACAAGGTTCTCAGGGATAGCACGGAGCCGTGTGGTGACTTTGACACGACAAACGTTTGAACAGAAAATGGAAACTCTTCGCCCACAGATGGAAAAAGTTTTACTTCCAACAACAATTTCAAACATCACCGATATCAGCCACAATGATTTTCTTTATACACATTTCTTGTTTCAATGTCAAGTACAAGCCTTCTGAGGGGAAAAATAGTATTTAAAGCGAAATAACTGCCAGAAATGCTTCTCCAAACGCTTTACGGTAAAGCTTTCAAAGCCGCCGGGAAGCCTGCAATTAAAAAGACAAAAGATGTTGTGAGTGCTTTTTGTTTGGGTGAAAATGAAAGACGCCGGCGTCATCACACTTTCTGTTACAACGGCTGAAAGACTGACAAAGAAAAGCTGTTATTTCTTCTCGCGTGACAAACCGCCACTGCTAATAGATTTTGCACCTGCCGATTAATAGGATCTGCAGTCCAGCCGCCAAATTCCCGCTTAGATTTGTCAAATTACAAATGAGTTGTTTGGTCTGTTTTTCCAATTCACAATTGTTCAAAACAGCCGAAGAAGCTGAAGCCTCTCACGAACCTTTAATGGTGAGTGAGATTTTCATTGTAAGTAATGACACATGAAAACGTGGATGCGGCGTGTTGCATCCAGCAGCACGCCTCCAAACAAACACCGTCTGAAGAGTTGTTTAAATAATTGCTGATGTGTGATGCACTTGTAATATTACTCCACACAAACAATTGATGCAACCACTTTTCTTTTTAATGTCAGTTTAAGACGAGAAGAGAATCTCAGAATTTAAATAGGGACCTTTTTTTTAAGAAAATGATCTGCAGTTTGAAGCATCAAATAAATACATAATTCAGCTTTGTAACTGTTTAGTAACGGCTTGTTATAATTTTTTTGTTTTTGGGTGGGGGCAACATACAACTGCACTATCAATGATGCAGAAATTGTAAAATCTATTTCACAGCTGTTTTCCAACCATGTATCTCCAGCAGGGTGCGCTAAAACACACAAATGGTCCCAGTTGTTGTCAACAAGGCTTTGGTTCCAGATAACGAAACAGCAAACAATGAAATTGGTTAAAAGCATTCCCTTTACGGCATCCAGCTGCATACAGAAGCAGGAGAAGCTTGAGCTAAACCTGACAATATGAAGCCTCATTCTTACTTCCATGGACATACATCCCGGAAGCCCACTGATTGAAACCTTGCCGTTATTTTGGAAAACCTCAGAGGATCCAGGTCATTGTGCCGTGGCCTTGCTAATTTTTTTTAAATCTCTGAAAATTCCTTTTTTTTGTGTTTGTTTGTAGCAATCTTTGACATAGTTTGGTGATACCTTGAATTTCTGTGAAGCCCGTACTGCTCCAACATTGATCCAGCACACAGGTACCTCAGTCTCGAGGACCCCAGCGGTTGGACAAGGCCAAGGGGATTCCCATGTTTCACCTGGTAGATGGCAGATAGATGGCAACTTTTGAGAGGTGTAGATGGAACTATCAAAACTATTCCATTTATTAATTCTATTAGCTCAACCAATAATTTGCCTCACCTTTTACCAAAATTAAAGCAACTTTATTTTTTGGCCCCAATACAAACTGAAACTGACCTTTGTCACCATTTTTGCTATTTTAACCCCATAACTCCATAACCTTCAGTGATAGATTGTCCAAACTATACCTTTTTGGAATCTTTATGATCAGACAAATAATGTGGTTACTTTTTAAGATGATTGGAGCACTTTTCAAATTTTGACCTCTGTGACCATTGACCCCCTACCTGGCTATAGCTACCACTCTGTGAAGGCTATCATATGGCACCAATTAGGTCAAAATTGGCTTCGGGCTCATGGACTACATGTGAAGATCATGGTTGACCATGAATGTGATCTAGTGCATGTTTTGATGGCGTAACGTGCCAAATTTGTACTATGTGACGTGCAAAAACAACCATAGCACGCCTGTAGTATAACTTTAACACAACCTTGGCGCTTCCAGAAAACATTGCGGTGATGTCACGGCATGTACTACAATTTTACGGGCTCCACGGAAATGCAAGGGGTTTCCAAAGAATGTCAAAGTTTTGGACGGAACAACGGAATTTTCAAACATCTTAAAAGTCCAACCACAGTTAAAACAAGACCATATCCTGGTTCATCATGGACACCCTCCTGGACCCTGTAATGTTTTCCACGGTATGGAAAAGGTTTCACACTGAGATCTTCTGGGATGCAAATCTGTGAAAGTTTGAACGGTAATTACAGTAAATGATAATTTCCACCACAATGCAGAACTCACTTTGCACCACCTCATTGGAATGAAAGTCCCACATGTTGGCGCCTCCTCTCACCTTTGCTTCGTACGCTGGCACAAAAACACTAAACAGATGTGCAAAGCAGATTTCAATGCCACTAAAGTTAGGCCCGTGAATTCTCCTCAAATCAGCCCATCTGGTGCACACCAAATACACATACAGTAATATAACCGCATGAAAGTGTATGAAGGCAAACATCCTGTGGCTCATATATTACATGGATCATAAACAGGGAGGGAAAAGCAATTAAAATTAAACGTTATGACATTAAAAAGTGCCACTTTTCTCTTTATTTCTGAAATTTCAAATGCTCTCTTATGAAACAAGCTGTCAGTGTTTTTCAAACTTTTTTGGAGATATATTTTTCCCCCTGCACTCAACACGCTGTTAATCCATTCTTCAACCAAATGGACCTGCCACCTCACCCGAAAGGAAAAGCTGGTTTTTTGAGCATCCTGAAAGATCATCATCCTGGCAGCAACAAGTTTCTCATGTCGTCCCACAGATGTCATTGTCCAGTTTGGTTTCCATTGAATACAACCCAGACTGACAAGATGAGAAGTTTGAACCCTGCTGCCCTGTACAGCTAAGAAATAAAAGTGAGGAGTTATATACAGAATATAAATTTACTCGAGTATTAAAAAGCCGTGATGATTGTCCCGACACAAACGTGGTTGAAAGACAAGGTATCGTGTCAAGAGACGGTCCGGTCTGGGACCATGCGCTGGTGCCCCGTGTTGCCGCATCCATTACATTATGGAACCACCCGGGGTCCTGGATGGCAACCACCCAGACAGACAAATGGTCCATCTGCTGCAGCCGGGTGAAACGTGGCTGTCCCCTTGATCTTCTCCAGCTGCTTGGGTCCTCAACAGTGAGACACCTACATGATGGATCATGCACAGAGAAACGCACCACATGGCCAAAATGCTGTCGCTGGCATTCCCTCACTAAAACCTCAGACAAGTTCGATGTTGGGCACATTTCGATTCTAATTGTGGCCACCAGGGGCCTGAGTCTTAGAAACATTATGTACAAGATATCTTGACAAAGACCTGGTACACAAGGATGAAACTTGCTAAACAAGAACACCTCACTAAGACCTCATGTAAATTCGAAGTTGGGTGTGTTTCAATTCTAACTGTGGCCACCAGGTGACAAAGTTTGTGAACCTTGTATACGCAGTGTCTTGACAAAGACTTGGTGTATCAAGGTGAAACACACAAAGTCACCTCACTAAGACCTCAGACAAGTTCAATGTTGGGCACATTTCAATTCTAATTTTGGTCAACAGGAGGCAGAGTCTCTGAAACATGGTACATTCGAGAACTCCTCAAGGTCTTTATGGATCGTGACCAAACTGGATCGTGATCGTTTATGGATCGTGACCAAACTCGTTACAGAATGGTGCAGAATATCAAACGTATTGTTCCTTTTGGGTAAAAAGCACCAAAACTGGCACATATGTAGCTCTTCATATGCTCTTTAAATCTGGCCTAGGGGCCAATCCAATTTCTATCCAAGATGGCGGCCAAATTCAAAATGGAGACCAATGAGGAAAATACCACATTCTTACTGGTTTAAATCATTCATTTCTTCTAATTGTTAATGTTTCACACTTATCTATATGTATATTATCATGTTGGAGTCAATAGTGATTGATTTTTAAGACGTATCCAAAATGGCGGAAAACAAATCAAAATGACCACCAAATTACTACCCAGTAGGTAAATACAAAGTGTGCGGCCTGTCGGGATGTTTATGCAGAGACCTGGGGTTGAAGCACGATTCAAGCTTAATATTATTTGTTCAAGATAAGTGGCTGTGATACATCAAATATCTCAAAACAGGTCTTTGCCCTTCTTTACATTATACCCTGGGCACTAGAGTCCCAAGGTCACCCCTGGGCCACCTTCCAGTCCTACGTTGTTTCATGTGATGCACGACTTCATGTGATTCTTAATGACGCTCGCAGTCTCCACGACACTTGCAAAACGATGTACATGCCATCCCTGCATTGACCAAGGCATCCTCTGTCCACATTATATCTGCATTTCAAAAGGGATGGAGGTTCATCACATGACACATATATCTATGTTTAATTTTTTTAAATGAGCATATTATAAACATATATGTGTTCATATTACTGGTTCTCACCTACGATGGCAGCCATTTTGAAAATGGCAGCCATATTGAAAAAAATGGACAAAAATCAATTGGCCTCGAGACCAGATTTATTCAGTGGGTAAAACTCTGTATGTGTGCCAAGTTTGGTACTTTTCACCCAAAGTGAACGATTCTTGCACCGTTCAGCAACACTAAAATTTGAGGTTGGGCTCAGAGACACAGGTTAGAATAAGTATTGCCCTAGTTAAAAACTAATTTCTCATAAATGGTGACACCAGGAAATACGAGCAAACAATTTGTAATGAATTAAAATATATTTTAATTAATAGATTTTTTTAAAGTACTTTAGAAGGCTTTGTTCTTCTCTGGTTAATTAATAGGTGGGGTGATGGCACATTGACCCCTATTGACCAGCCTCCAGTGCTGAAATTTCTTCTGCAGCATCCCTGCTTTACCTGTACAAACCTTTCAAGGAGCTTGAAGGCAAAATTAGGTGAAATCATTAAATCAGCTATTTTTCTGAAATATTTTAACATGAAATAGGTTCAATCTTTCAATTACATTTAACACATTCTCATGCACAAGATTTGACGAGCGATGGCTACGCTACCTTCAGATATTCCCCCGTCAGCTGTCAGAAACCACACAAACGCAAACACACTCAATTAACTCACTTGGCAATTAATTTAGACAATTATCCTGGCTTATATTGTTTGTCCAATGTGATACGTGACTTGGCATAATATTTGCAGGAAAAAAACCTAATTGTACAGCCTTGCATATAGACGAGGCTTTTAAATAACACAAATTAGACGGGAGTGTTTGTCTCCTGACTGTTTGAGAAGGCAGTTATCTCCTCGCATATTCAACTACTTGAGGAACAGGCTGGAAATGACAACACTAAGTGATTTTTGTACATTCTGTAACATTCTAGAATATTAGAACTGGCCAGCCAAGCTAGCTTTGCTTGGCTGCAAACTGACAAATAAGATGAAAATGTTCTCATGGAAAAAAACCCCAGAAATTCTGTAAGTTACGCTTCTCGAGTTTTGATGGAGATTAATGCTCAGACTTATGGGAATTAAGTCTCAAACAACAAACCCATTACGTCTGATAATTGATGATTTTGAAAATCTACAGAAATGCTTTCCCCAAGCAAGAATTAATTTCTCAGTGGAACATAACTCATTAAGTGCTTGACAAACTAGTTGGCAGCTTTTTAGGACAGAGAGAAAAAAAATGCAGAAAGAGGAACATCTCCATCTGACCTGTTGTGTTTTATTTCATTCTATTTTTGGGAATCCTGGTTCCTTGAAGGGAACCGGATCTTATGGTACTGTTCCTTTTACAGAGCCTTTGAAAAGAACAGAGCTACGCTAATGTTCGCGCAAGGGGAGTCGATTGGATTTAAGGGAGGCAGTGAAATTTTAGCACACTGATAAAAAGGAATAGGTCCCTAGTAGTAGTTATCTTCGTTCATAATAAAGAGCCACTGAAAAGAACCGGATGTCATGGTTCTGTTCCTTTCATAGAGTTGTTCAAAAAACAGTTACTGCTAATGTTCATGTAAGGGGAGTGGACTGGATCCAATGGAAGTAGTAAAATTTTAGCACAATGTTGTCCATTGTGGAAAACATGGAAAGATCTGCTCTTAAGTGGCTTGGACATGTGGAGAGAATGGAGGACGACAGAATCTCAAAGATAGCCTTCAACTTCAAACCACAAGAGAAACGCCCACCAGGAAGACCTAGGAAGATGTGGAGGGATAACACCCACAAAATACTGACAAAATACAGAAT
>OMMV01177051.1:0-10656 GCA_900302635.1 Chatrabus melanurus | reverse complement strand
GGGCGATGCATACCCTGCACACACACATAATAAATGTGTTTTTTGGACCATAGCGAGTGCAGTAAGTTCAACCTGGCTGTTAGCGAGGTGGGCTTGTGACCAGAGGATCCTTGGTTCAATTCCCCCATCAGTCAGGAAACTCACTAAGGTGCCCTTGGGCAAGATGCATAATCTCCAAATTGCTCTTGGCGTGCAGTTGAGCAAGTTTCATGGTAGCACCCTAACGTCAGTGTGAGTGAATGTGACACATCATTGTAAAGTGCTTTGAGCAATAGATTGAAAAGCACTACAGAGTGACATCATCATGATGTCACATGCCAAATAATTAGCTCATCAATATAATCTTTGGATCAACTCTCCAGAAATATCTTTTTTGACAATTAGGACTTAATTTCGTGACATCTCTGTTACGTCATCATCACACACTCATGCCATTTGATTACAAATGATTTACTGATTGATATAAGCTTTACATCATCTTTCTGGCCCTGTTAGTTATGGAGATATACTAAAAAATGTGTTCTTCAGACCATATTTTTGATGACTCTGACCTTGGCCTTTGGCTGATCGGTTCCAAAAGTTAATCATCTGGAGAGGCTCACCCAAGGAAAATTACTACCATGTTTGGTGAAAATCTGCTCACCCAGTTCCAAGTTATTTGTACACAATAAGACACATGACTGATTACAATATCCTGTGCTACCGCTGGCATGCACGGTAATTAACTATCTTAATTATAAAGGAGTTATATTCCAATATTTATATTAAACGCATCAATAATAAAGTTCAATAAACAACTCTGCAGTAATGAGTGTTTGGCTGCTTAAAAAAATAACTTCCCAAGAATAATAGATCATGACTACAGCCTTCTTTTGAAATTATGATCAGTTCATATGAATATGATTTTACCATCTGTCAACAAGGTCTTGCTTTCCCTTGACCATACAACTCATCGTATTAATTATGCATTTTCCATGATTGTGTGTTTTGACTGTGCACATTAGGTCTTTTTATACCGGATTGTGTCTTTATAAGTGTGAATTTCTTGAAAAGAAAAGTCTGATCTCAAAGAAAATACCTATTTAAATAATACAAATGAATAAATAAACCTTTTTCTCTCACTGATTTGACATTGCTGGGACAAGATGAAACAAAGCCAAGAGTAGTGATCTCCCAACTTTCTCCACAGCACCCCAAACTTCATTCCATGTGCATCCTAAGTGAACTCATAGCTGAGATAGTCTGCAGGATCCAAAGGCATTGTCAGTGCAATGCATTTTTGATTTGGATAAACTTCAGGATGCTGGGCATGCCAGACAAACTTCCAGGAGGGACCCGAACAAATGTCTGAACAAACTCAACTCATTCCATCAAATGCAAAGGGGATCTATAGAAGATCTAGTCCAAGATTTTTTTGGATGTTGTAAATCTTCACCATGTCTCTAAGGGTCCAAGTACTCTGCAAAGAAAACTCATTTTGGCCACTTGTATACACGAGTTATTTATATATAATCATAATATCTTAATTCAGGGTTTTGTTTTCCTCTTCCACAATAAATAATCTTGGCGAAGATCAATCTAAACTAATTTTGATGCTGTGCACTTGTGGCAGCAACACAAACCGTACCAACAACTATATCTATCTCTATTCTTGGCCAGGTTGCAACATCACTTCAGGTGTGGCAATATGCTCTTGGCGAATACTGTTTCAGCAACAATGCAGCTAAAGGTACCACAGCAGCATTTCTCCTCTGACTATATGGCAGGATGTACCACAGATCTTTTGATGACATGGATAACAAGGTAGGTCACTAATGTCTCGTGAAATTAGAGGCTTTGTGCTGGGCAGGAGTCATACCTGTCAAGTCAAGTCAAGTCTGGGAGCATGCACTGGTGCCGCTTATTGCTGCATCAATGACACCATGGAACCATCTCGGGTCCTGGATGGCAACCACCCAGGGAGTCAACCAGTCCATCTCCACATCTCTAAAATGAAAATCTATCTGCCACAGCCAGGTGACGCGTGGGCATCCCCTTGGCCTTCTCCAGGACCTGGAGTCTTCAACGCTCAGGCACCTATGTGCTGGATCATGCATAGAGAAAAGCACCACATGGCCAAAATGCCGAAGCTGACACCCCCTCAAAATACAAGTGATATTTCTCATCTTAGTCATTACAGTGGTACCCAAGGATCCTCCGAAGAGACCTGGTACCAAAGGCACCCAGGCGTCATACCTGTACAAGCACCCAACAGATTTTGGAAGAAGAGGAGAAGTAAGTCCTATGTAGGCCCTGATGCCCATTGGTACTGATGCTTATCCCCGGTTACTAGGGGTGCAACAATTAACTAATATTAATTGAAAATTGATTTTAAAGTAATGGATATGACTACATTGAAACATGGACCCAGAATGCATCTAAATATACTACGAACCGTCAATGGCTTGATTTTAACATTATGAATCGGTTAAGGGTGTTTCACTGATACTTCTGCTTCTCTCATAAAAGTCCAAAGGTCGACAGGAGGCTCTCATGAGACTGGTCACAGGAATGTTAACTTTGAGAGGTAAAAACTAAATCAACATACCCAATAGTCATCAGCTGTATAACGAATAAATGTACCTGTTTAAACTTTATGTTCGGTTCACAATTTGTTAATACTATCATACTGATTCAGAAGTTATCCAATGCTATTTATGCTACGCTAACAGCAGGTGGCTTCTTCTTCTGGGCTTCTTCTTTGATGCACTTTCTGGTACTGTACAGTGGTGAACAAAAGGCGAGCAGATGCAGCACCAATGTGCTACAGCAGAGTAGCAAAAACCTGAAGAAGGTCTTTGGTTTTTTATGAAATATGTATTTGAAGGTAAGCAATGCCACTTTTATCTTATTCTAATTTGTCATGGAAAATGAATGTCTTCATTTAAAAAAAAGCATCGTATTGAATCGCATTGAATTGTTCCATAACAAAAAATATCGTGAACAGTAATGCAGCCTATGTATCTAGATATGTATCGTATCGTTTTATAAGGGAGAGATGCACACTCCTACCGGATACTGTAGCATGAAGCACATGAGAGTCTTCAACTCCCTCTTGATGAGATGCCAGTCCATCGTAGGTTACGTCCCTACCCAAAGCCGGTACCCATTTACAGCTGGATGGACTGGGATAATGCAGATGAAGTGCCTTGTCCAAGGACACAGGGAGGCAGCGTGACCGAAACCAGAATCCAGGTATACAATTTGGAAGCCCAACTTCTATCCCACTGAGCTACCTGCTTTGCTCTATTTTTATGAATCTTTTATGTTATTTTATATCGATTTATATCATTTTATCTGTGGTCCAGTTATATATCGGGGTCTACATAACCGTCTTTAGTTCTTCAACTGATGCTAACATGCCACTGAGTAACAATGCCGATTTTAACTTATTGCTTGTTATTATGTTGTTAGCTGCTACATAGACGCAGATTAATTGATGATCCCACCATCAATTACACCTGTGCAATCCACATGGTGATCATGGGAAATGTCAGGGAATCTTTTCTCGAACTGTGGTAACATGTATGTGTCTCTGCATGTGAGGGTGGGAATTTTTCCTGGTACATTGAATAGCAGTTAGAAGATTTAAACAGCTGTGTTTTGTGTCCTTGTTTAACAACCTTGAGGTTAGATAGAGTTCTGTCATCTTCTAGTTTATTGTGCTTTAATTCATTTGTGCACAAGGGATTTTTGGGGGGGCATAATCCCAATACAGTTCTGAGTACACTAAACCACCTGCAGAGCATAGGTGTATGAACATTTGTAAAGACTTACTGTGGCAGATAGAGTCACTGGTCGGGGTGCACACAGCTAGCTGTATCTCTGTCTCCTCGTCACAGATGGTGCACGGCAGGCAGGGGTCGAGGGAGCTTTCTCGCTCCGAGTAGGTATCGTCCGAACACTCTTCACACACTGTGTCGTGACCGTGCTTGCAGTGCATGTACACACCTTGGCCCGCCGGGCAAACAGTGCACGGCTCACATCGGCCAGACAGGACGCTAAAGAAGTAACCGTAGTTGCAAACACAGATGGCATCATTGGAGTCGGTGCAGGGCGTCTCCATCCGCATCAGGCCGATGCACTGCGTGCAGGTTATGCATTCTTCTGTGTGGCTGTAGTTCTCTGAGTAGGTCTCACCTGGTGGAAGGAAGAAATGGGAGCAAGGCATGAGGGAGGACAGAAGATGGATAGGTCAGGAAATATGAGTGGATAAACAAAGAGTGTAACAACATTAATCGTGTTTACTGCACATTCATTACAAAGGAAGACACATTGATCCACTGGGCTGTAAGTGATTTGTGCTCCCGGACAAGAGAGGTGCTCTTATTAGGGAAGGAGGCTGTGCCCATGACGATATCGATCTCACATTGTTTGTGCTGCGCTGAGTAAACTGCTTTAATCCTGGTCGCACACAGTGTGCGATGCGGCTGCCCCTCCACGCTGACCTGGGCATGGATTGTGAAGAGCAGCGTTCAAAAGTGATCACAGCATCGTATTTAAACGGTTTACAGGAAATTATTCTGTGAGGTTTAGGTGTGCAAACGTTGCTGGACAGGCATTCCCCATAGTTTGAGGCAAAGATTGTGACCACATAAGCGAGACACAGTGGGAGTGGTGTCGCACTATCGCATCAGTCCCTCTACACATGCTGATCTCTCCTCACCGCTGAGTGGGATGTAGAGCCCAGTCTAAAGGCAAAATGCAGGTTCACAGTCAGGCCCATAAGTATTTGGACAATGACGCCATTTTTTTGTAATTTTGCCTCTGTTAAAATGAAACAATCCAGACATGCTTGTACTGTAGAGTTACAGCTTTAATTCAAAGGGCGTAACAAAAATGTCACAATCAATTAAGAATTACTGCCAATACAGTCCCTTCATTTTCAGGGTACATGAGTAATTGGACAAACTAAATATAAGGATTTTTTTTTTTAACACAAATCATCACTTTTACAACTAGTTTTCTTTAGCCAAGTCTGTGTTTGGATACATGAACATTTCCAAGTCACCGAATATGTCTTGGATTTCATTTACATCAATCATTAAGAAATACAAACAGTATGGTACTGTATGGAATGCCTGTCTGCAGTTGGCAGTTCTCACAACCAGAGTGGCCATGCAAGAAAGCCACTAGTAAGGGAAGCCACCAAGACACCCATGAAAGCTTTGAAGGAGCTATAGATTTCTATGGCTGTGATAGCAGAAATTGTGCATAGTTCAACTTTTGTCTGTTGCACCACGAGTCACAGCTTCATGATGGATTGGAACAGAGAAGGATTTTCAAAAAAGAAAAGAAATCAAAGCTAGACTCAAGTTTTCCATGTGCCTTCTGGTTAAATGCAGTTGAAATTTCACTTCTTTTAAAGAAAATCCTTCTATGCCACTTCCCTATGAAGCTGTATAACTGCTGACAGACAAAAGCTGAATTATTCACAGTCTCCAAGTACAGCCACAGGAATCTGTAACTTCTTCATTGGTATCATGGGTGTCTTGGTGGCTTACCTCGCTAGTTTCCTTCTTGCACAGTCACTCATTTTTTTTTAGAACTTCCTACTAAAGACAGATTTACCATACAATTTACCATACAATAACATTTCTTAATGTTTGATGTAAATGAAGTCCAAGACATATTCAGTGACTTGGAAATGTTCATGTATCCATCCCCTGACTTGTCTAAAGAAAACTGGCTGTAAAAGTGATGTTTTGTATTTACAACAGTCCTTATATTTAGTTTGTCCAATTACTTTGAAATGGAAATACCTTTGAAAATGTTTGGATTGTGTATAAAAATGGCTGTAATTCCCAAACATTTGATGTAATATTTTTCTTGAACTCCTTGAATTAACGCAAAAAGCCTCCACTACAAACACATCTTGATTGTCTCACTTCCATTGTGGTGGTGTACAGAAACAACATCTTGTTACTCTCCAAAATAATTATGGACCTGACTGTACATGACCTAGAAGGTCTCAGTTCTCTGAACTCACAACTAGCTTTGTGTCCATGATGAGTCACTTTTATTTTAGGTTGAAGCAGGTCTCCAACAAACAGGATGAAAGTTGAAATGAGTCCACTGTCGGTCTTGCCCCTGTGTGGACACTTTACAGCGGAATGGTATTGGGTTTACAAAAACCCTATCATATTTAGTTTCATTTCTCCATGACAGTGTGTCGCTAACACGCTGCTGTAGTTTAAAACTACATTGAGCCGTGAGTGTTACTTGTCCCTAAAAGCATTTTTAAGACTGCGGTGAGCTCGCTTCCTTGTCTGTGGCTGTGAGTGAGATGCTGCTGAATACAGAACAGGTTGATGAGTTCAGCAGAGTCAGATTGCTTTAACTGCTGAAACAGACTTCGTAATAAGTTTAGCCTTTGAGACACCTCAGAAAATCTTATGGAGTTCCTATGGACTTCAAGCAAGAGGAAGGGGTTCAAAACTGATGACCTAAAAATTGCCTGCTTCTCCTTCAACCTGGCCAGTTTACAGCAGCTGGCGGGTATCCCAACTTGCAGTAAGTAAGAAAATCAAAATTAAACCACTTAATGTCAGTGCAATGAACATCTGCACTCTGCTTGATTGAGATGAGGCTGACAGACCAGATCTGCGCTAGTTGCCAGAGAGCTTGCAAGATACCACATCCACATTGCAGCCATGAGTGAGACTCGCCTTCCTGAAGAGGGACAGTTGAGAGAGCCTAGAGCAGGCTGCATGTTCTTCTGGAGCAAATATGGAAAAGACAAGCATCGAGAGGCACGTGTAGGTTTTGCTATCAAGACTTGTCCGGTCAGCAAACTCACCAGCCTACCAAAGGGAATCAATGATCGCCTTATGACAGCGAGGATGTCATTGTGAGGTGGAAGGACAGACAAGATGTCAGCGTCATCAAGGCCATGTGTGGTACCGACTGCTGGACTGACCACAGGCTTGGTGTTTCTAAGCTCGAGCTTAGGTTGCAGCCACCTCACTACCCACAGATATTCAACACCCCCAAATGCTTGAATTTCTCCAAGCTCAAGAGCCCTAGCCATGCCCAGTCTTTGACAGAGGTACTGGGAACCATCTCGACCTGCTGACTCCTGACTTTGATGACATCGAAGCCAGCTGGCACAGTACTCTACTGCTCCTGATATGGTTGACCTGTCTGCATGCAAGCATCAGGACTGGCTTGATGAGAATAGCGAAGAAACCTAAGCCCTTCTCCTCAGCCATCAAGAAAGAAGCCTTCTGCAAGATCAGATGTATTGTACAGCAGAAACTGGGGGCTATGCAAGACACTTGGCTTAGTAACAAGGCTGATGAAATCCAGGCCTTTGCTGACAAGCACGACATGATAAACTTCTATTCTTCGTTGAGCGCCTATGCCCCAGGTTCTATGCCTCTCCTAAGCACTGATGGAAACACTCTTATCACAGAAGAGTCAGCATTATTGAAACGGTGGGCTGAACACTTCAATGGTGTCCTGAATAGGCCGTCAACAATCAACGATGAGGCCATAGACTGGCTCCCCCAAGTTGACGTAAACAACAGCCTGGCAGATCCTCTCTTGCTTCAGGAAACAGAAAAAAGCCATCAATCTCCTTTACATCAGCAAAGCACCAGGGGCTGACTCCATCCCAGCTGAGATCTACAAGGAGGGTGGTACCAAGATGGCCAGGAAACTGACGCAGATCTTTTGTTAGATGTGGACTAAGCAGTGTCACCCTCAAGAACTCAAAGACGTGTTAATTGTCCATGCCTGTACAACGTGCAGCACCGGTACATGCTCCCAGCCTTGACCTGACCCATCTCGAAAACCAATAAGAAAGCTGTGACTTTACTATGTTTTCCTATTAACATTACTCCACTTTCAAAGATATTTAAATAGCTGCTCTGTGATTCTGATGGATGTCTATATGGGAGGCACACACAAATTAAATAAAATATTTTAAAATCAAAAAGCATCGATATGCAGTGTTAGGCACATTTCAGCTAATCAGTTAACAGCTAATTTGCGAAGCTAACCATTGCTTTTCAGCTAACTTTGAAAACCATTGGCAGACCAATTAGCTTCTACTAAATTTAGTCCCGCTAACTTTAAGTGAGCTAACACTTTTTTTTGAATGAAGTTTATCAGTCAAAAACATTTGTAAACCCTAAAATCATGCATGTTCCTGTTGGAGCTTATACACTAATCCAATAAGCGAAACTGGCACATTGCACGAAGGCAACAAGTATCACCTCGAGGCGATGGAGGAGCAGGAGGACAAGCCAGAGTAAATGCATCGATTAGATTATTAAATTATTTTCCATGTGCATTTTTATTTCTTAATAAGTCTTATTCATTTAGTACTTTCTGTACTGTGAATAAACTGTATGTTGAATGCAAACTACTGTTTAATTTCATTTGTTCATTTAGTTATATATATATATGCCAAAATATATATGCCAAGATCAGATGATGATCAATATATATATATTGATCATCATCTGATCTTGGCATGCTGAACCTTTTTGGGAACCTCTATGTTTACGCTTCAACATATTAAAGCCCTTTAGATCTGGTTTTTAGGATTTTAGAACCAAAAACCAAGCCAAAGCTAAATTCATACAAGTTAGCGGGTAGTGGTAGCTTCAGCAAAATGTTGTAATGGTTTAGTGTTATCACAGTTATGTTTTCAGTTAACTGTCTATATTGTATTTGGTGTTGGCAGATACTCAACATTGAATAACTCTGATTAGTTCAAGGGATCAAAATCATCCAACTCTGAGCACACGGTGGAAACGATGAAAGCTTAGCATTTATCACTTGATCCGCAGGATAACAAATCAGCACAAAGTGATTCACTGCTGTCGGCTTCATCGCTCTGACACATTCATCATTATAGAATCAGTCGCTTCAGAAAGTGTCGGAAAGATAAGGCCATTTCTTTCTGCTGTACACTTGAAGACATTTGGGTTTGAGATCAAAAGATGAATATGAGAAGACAGTTTAGAATGTCAGCTTTTATTTCCTAGCATTTCCGTCATGACATACAGTCACCTTTCAGAGGAGACAGTATGTCACCACAGAAACGGTAAGGCGACCAACGAATCAGCTCACTTTGAAACAAAAATTTTTTTTTTAAGATTTTGAATATTTTAAGTACTTCATATTTAATTAATATATATAATATTTAATTATTTACTGTTCATATTTACTTTTATCATTCAGAATAAATGCAGTTACTGATAGTAGCTTATTGGGGAACATAAAATTGATTCCAACAAATAAGAAAACTTGTAATGACACTATTGTCTCTAAGATTTTTATTTTTTTATTTATTTTTTGTGGTGGTTGTGGTGGTGGGGGGGGGTTGTTAGTGTCAGACCTATGTTTTGAAAAGAAACTGACAAACAAGCTCATTTCAAGTTTAACGTAAGTTCAGTCACACCTGCTCCCAATTTTCCTCATGCATGTGATGATAAGATTATTTCCTGCAGCTGCTGTTTTACATAAGCATAGAAAACTTGTTTTATTCTATTGATCGCGTGCAACAAAGTTAACCAAATTTTAATCAGTGTGTCCTCATTATATGCCCTTTGCCAAAGCCAGAGAAAATGTAATGACTGCATCACCCATGACCTTGACCTGTGGCCTCTGTCTCGTCTGAGATATTATGGTATGGTATACACGCACAGACATACAAACAGAGACAGACAAACAGACAAATCTGGCAAGCGACAGGTTTGAAAACTCACTCACTCTTGGGGAAATAAACACACAGTAAGAGCCAACATTCTATGTGTCTCATTATTTGAGTATTTCTGCAAGGTTTCCATGCCGGGTTATCAGTCCTTGTGTTCAAATATCATAGAGAAAATTCTCTATGTCTGGGAAAAAAAACTGCTATTAATTCCAGTTTGTGTCACACACTTCCTAAAATCCACATGTTTTAGATGACTGAGTTGGAAAAACATGGTTTGCAGGTAAAACATGTTATTTTTGTATTTTAATACATTTGCTTGATCCAAGCATGACTCAGTTGCATTATAGCTTCTTTTTTTTTAAGGGTTGTAAACAATATAGCAGACAACATTTTTGAAGAATGGTGTTGAATATAATGAGGTAAAAACTTGCTAAATAATTACTTGCCAAGTTTTCAGTTACTTCAAACACTTCGGGAGGGTTTGCGTCAGGAGGATTCGGGAAAGTGCATCCTTAAATGAAACCATAAATGTGTTTATTCTTTATGCTGAGAGTTTTTACAGGGATATTGAGCATTTACACAGAATTATTTTCAGATGTAACTGGATGCCTGCATTATGCATGTGTTTACTACGAGTGTGGCTTAGCGGCTGAATGAGGCTGAAGTGTGAAGACAGAACAAAACTACAGCTCATTTTCACAGTTGTGAAATCACATTTGAATTTTGTGCGTGGCTTTCAAGAGAGGTCACTTTGGAGATGTGACAGCACAGACTGAAATGTCACATTTTGGGAAGCTTTATTCCAGTAGCAAATCTCGTTTTTGCGTCGAACTGCTTTAATTATAGCAGCAGAATGAAAGCATGCAAGGTTCTAAAATGTGTGTGCTCAGCTGTTTCGATAGTCTTTCTTGGTTGACCTGTGAGGTTATGCTACCCAGCCCCCCCCCCCC
>OMMV01177048.1:0-12804 GCA_900302635.1 Chatrabus melanurus | reverse complement strand
AGATATTTCATTATACACAGCTGAAAAGGTAACCTTTGAGAAAAGAACATGATTGGCCTCAAACCATGGACTGCCACCTTGCTACTGGGGATTATTGCAGGTAATAAACATAATTACGGCAACAGTGTGATTTCTTAACCTTTCTTGCCAAAGCCAAACATAAAAGCAGGGCCCCAAAGGCAAACTGTATTCTCCTATCCTGGGATTTAAGGTCATGAAAACATTTCTACGCGTGTCATATCAACACACACCCAGGGTTTACTTCCAAGACCAGAACACTGATTAGAATTGATGTAACTGCCGTAACTCTACAATGGTTTCCAACATTAGCGCTACTGCTGCTGTTGGATTCGGTTGACGTGCTCCGCATTTGTGTTTTGTCTCCATAATCAAGCAAACCAGAAGTAAACTGATAAAGAGATACAGGCTCAGATTGCTCGGGAGGAAGTAGGGAACAATGAACAAATTATGGTCACATCTTGTCCGTGTTCACTTGCAGCGCTGGACAACAAGAATTATCAGTCTTATTTAAATGTTTATCTGTCATTACCAAAGGCTAAAATGTCTGTAGGAACTACAGATATCCAAGACAATCTATGTCATTCTGTGGAGAATTTCCATGTCAGAGGGTGTCATATATGTTGTAGAAAATGCAAAGCCAACTGAGCCTTTTTTTTTATTTTTTATTTTGGACTTCATAAATAAAATTGAAAAAACTAAATGGGAAAATGCATGTGAAGATATAGAGTATAGCTGTTTTTTCTGCTTGTACCTTACTTACTTTATTTGTTCCTTATTACACTGCTATAAATACTCTATTGTGTAACCACATAACAAAACATAAGTATATATGAAAGAAAGACATTTATTCTAAATATTAATTATTGTCAGTGGTGTTTTCAATGCTGTATATTTGACCAAAATTTGACAAATAATTATAAAAAAAAATTAACATGAGTAGGGAAAATCTACGTTACTTCCCAGCTTGATTAGTATGTAAAACTATCAAACTATTGTCAGGAACCATCACCATCCTCTGGCTTGAATGTGTTGCTGTGGTCTGTTGATTAGTGTAAGTTCAGCTGGGATGTCAGAGTCTTCCAATTATTTACGATGTTGCATTAAATAAATCGTTTGTAAGGTAGATAAAAGTCAAAATAAAGCAGAACCTTGGACACTGTATCAAATACATATATAGCCATATTAAGGCCTTACTTGATTTTTATCATTGCTTTGAAAAATGGGGAATTTCGGAAAAATTTCCAAACAATAAACCACAAAATTTTGGGCTTGACGAATCATACATTTTCTGGTCATTATGCCTCGGGGCTAGCTGGACATCA
Organism: Chatrabus melanurus; assembly: GCA_900302635.1. Classification (NCBI taxonomy): domain Eukaryota; kingdom Metazoa; phylum Chordata; class Actinopteri; order Batrachoidiformes; family Batrachoididae; genus Chatrabus; species Chatrabus melanurus. The sequence goes on along the minus strand of OMMV01177048.1, from coordinate 11,461 downwards.
ATAAGGATGTTTCCTTGGAATTTTTTATGGGCTGCATGGAATGAATTACGTAGGCCCTTAACCCTTACCCTAACTACCAAATCTGACGGAGCATTTGGGGATCACGAGCCTTTCTCCTGCATGCTGTTTCCTTGCTGTTTCGAGATGAATTTGGGTCCATCATGCTAAAGGCACAGTCACACCTAGGCGTTTTGGCCAACATAGATGAACGTATTTACATTCGTCGGTGATCACTAGCTGCCAGTAGCCTCTGCTGGCCTCCGCCGGTGTTTCCTGATGAACGGCGACCGCATCCAAAATTTTCAACATGTGCCGATTGTCGATGTACCTGTTGCTACATTGGAGACCGGTAGAGAAAATTAATCTCTGCTACGACCAAGGTCGCCTTCGTTAGCCTCCGGTAGCATCCGTTAGCTTCCGCTAGCCAAAGTTAGTGGTGCGATCTTGTATGCTGGGTGCTGCTTCGCCCCGGCCTGCTCAGAATCACTGGACAGTGGTGTCTGGAACCCCTCTCCTGCATGTTGCCAGTCCCGCTTGTTCTAATGGAGCACTGACTAACGCCCGCCTCTGCAGGTCTCCACGAGCATCATGTTGTGGAATGCCGTACTGCATTTGAGGTTCACTGCCAAACTCAGAGAACGTGATTTTTGCTGACTTTTGGCCACCTTTCTCTCCCTTTCACCGCGTTCACCTTGAATATATTCAAGGTCACTCAAGGTCAAATTAGAAGTTGCATATTATTAGCCCACATATGACTTCCTATCCATGTCTAATTGTAACCGACGAGTTATCTGGTACAGCTTAGCCATTATAAACAATTAAAGCTTGATCGACCTTGATTGTGACCTTCAAGGTCACTCACGGTCAAATGCAACTTCCTGTCCATGTTTAATAGTAACTATGGGCTTAGCTACCATGAATGATCAAAGTTTTGCCTGCAGTTTCGTGTGCACATACATACATACTATAGATTTATGGAACTTTGGGGATGTTTCACATGAACCTCCAACAATATAAAGGAGTAAAAGATAGATTTAAAAAAAAAACCTCTGACATAATTTATTTTAAAGTGAACTAAAACTGATCCTATAACTGTAATGACGTATCAAATCCTTTGGCTTTGTCTGATAATATCTTTGTTCACATCCAGTCAGGAGAATATTAAAAGTTGTAAAGCTTTACAAGTACACAGATGGGATCCTGAGACAAACATACATCCAAACATACCATCTTTCCACCTTCCACTCACCTGTCTCCCGACTCTGTTATTATGCAGCCTCATGCGGGCGTGGATGTCCTTGTATGTCTCGCGAGCATCCAGGAAGTCCCGTGAGAACTTCTCTCCAAATTCCACATCGGGGCTGCAGCCGCCCCACTCCCAGGAGTCCTGGATTCCCGGCAGGTCAGTGGGATAGTGCTCCATTACACCATGCACCATACCCTTCCCACGGTGGATGGCCTCCTGCTGCAAGCGGAGCAGTTTGATGCGAAAAGCCTCCTCGTCGCCGCGCCGCTTCTCGTCGCAGCCGCACACCTTCAGTTTGCCCATAGAGCAGGCGTTGGCCACTGCGTGCACCACACCTGCCGCTGCAATGGCATAGGCGAAGGCACTCTCTCTAAAACCTGCGCGCAAGAGAGGGAGAGGAAAAGTTAACTTCTCTTAATCTACATGTAAACGGTTAAACGTGTTTAATCAGGAAATAGATCTGGTCAATGAATGAGTTTTGGGAGAAGAAACCCTGGGATATTAGGTTTCATAACACGTTTTCTTTGCTTAATCCATGACATGTTTTCATTTCAAACAGCAGCTGCCAAGAGGAAAATGGAATTCAAACTCTGTAACTGATAAAGTGTTTCAACTGCTATGTCAAAAATGATATAAGAATCGCGCTCGTAAACTGACAGGAGGATTGGATCAGTATTCAGGAATGTGCTGTTTCTTTAAAGAAAGAAGCAATATGAGTATTTTACGCTGGAACCAATATGTCAGTGACCTCTGGCCAGAGAACACCAAGGTGTCATAAAACTAGTAGACAGCATGAGAAAAGTAACAGATTGATGACATTTGTTCGATTAGTATTGAAATTACGATGGCTATGGGCAGAGTGCAGGTCTTTCAATTGAACTATAGTTTTTAAATTTGATTCGGAAAGACTGCTTTGCATTTGCATTGATTCATGCGCTCTAAGAAAGACTGCAAGTGAAAACTTTCTACTGAAGTATTTTAATAAGGGCATGCACACTGTACGACTCCACTGTATACGCCCGTTTGTGCCAAGTCTCATAAAAGCTGGAGAAACAGCTGGGACAATAAGTTTGAGTGTTCCAAACACTTTCGTATTGCATCTCTGAGGACTGGCTGAAATTGCGCAGAGCCCAACCACTCCCATCAGAGGACTCACACAGTTGTTAGTGAACAGGGCTGTGCCTCTTTGTCCTGCTGCTCAGATAGAGAATGTGATCACTGCGCGGGTGTTCACGATATGAGTAAGTATTGAACAAGTCCTCTAGGGCACTTTGAATCACTGTGGATGTATTTCCTAATACCTTCTGCAAAGTCTTCAGCTCGACTGTAATCATTAACATTGCTTTCTTTGGTGATGATCGCAGTAGGACCATAACGTCGCCCGACACAGAGCTAGTTTTTTGATGTCATGTCACAGTGGGGGTCATGACTTGATGCAACATTTGGCTGCTTTTCTTATTACAAACACACATACTTTACTGCTGAGACTAATCAATCAGTTGACTTTTATGATCTGCAAAGAAGCTTTAAGCTTGACATCCCCCAACACAGGAGTTAGAAACAACCTGACCTGGAAGTTAGAGAGGTAGGTTTGTAACCAGAGGATCCTCGGTTCGATTCCCCTCAGACAGGAAAATCACTAACGTCGATTGGGCAATGTCCTTAATCCCCAAGTTGTTCTTAGTGTGTAGTTGAGCACCTTGCATGGCAGCACACTGACATAGGGTTGAGTGTGTATGTTTGAATGGGTGAATGTGAGGCATCATTGTAAAACAATTTGAACATCTCCGTAAGATGGAAAAGCACCATAGAAATGCAGTCCCGTTACCATTTAACATGATCGTCCATGAGAGGCCAGACCAACACACGCTGCACATGAGCACAGTCACCTCATGGTATTCAACACGAGCAACATTCATTAATTCATTTTCTATACCCGCTTACTCCAATTAAGGGTCACAGGCGGCTGGAGCCTATCCCAGCGGTCATTGGGTCATTGGTCCCGCATTGACTCTGGAAATGTCAGAATATTGAACTTTGGCTTCAAAAAGTCGAGCAAAGTTCAAAGTTGCTCGGTTTTGCATGAATAAGTGTATCAGTTTTCAGAACTTACTAGGCCCTGCCGCTTCAATATCTGTGAAACCGTAAATATTTTCTTATCGAACGGTATATCATAAGATAAGGTAAAATCTAGTAAGTCTAAAAATGGTCTTAACTCAATTTTTTAAAACAAATCATGTATGTGTACTTGGACAAGACAGTCTATCTACATAGTCCCAGTACACCCAGCTGTAAAGATGTATCTTGTTTGGTTGGGGGCTTAATCTGTGACAGTGCCATACTCTCATTTGCTTTACACAACAGAATTCGAGAACCTCTGGAGATGATCGGAGATTACTATAATCGACATCATTCACTGAGTTCAAATCCACATGTGGGTGGAGACTGGCGTGGATGTCATCCTACTAGCAACGCACATCATTCTCCTTAACAAACAAATACAAGTGCTCAAAACACTACACTATTCATGCTTGAAGCACTAAATGAAACAAGAAGACATGAATCAGCAAATCCCCAACTCGGAGTCCGCTGTAGGTTGTGTGAAAAAATTTTGTGCCTACCTAAAGTATTATAGCCTCGATGAGCCAAAATAGGATTTTGCAATCACTGACCCCATGACCTAATTAAAACACAAATCAGGTCACTGTTACTATGGTAATCATGCTCCCCATTGGGAATACTCGTACCAAATTTAGGCACAAGAACCTTGGAGATATAGTGGCAAATGTTTGGAGAAATGTTTGGCGCTCTCAACTACTGCATATTTCCCACTGATACTTTGTTAGTCGGAGGCTAACAAATGTTTCAGAAAATTATTCACTGTTACAAAACACTAATGAGAAAAACAATAATGTGTGGATGGAAGGAATCTCTGCAATCCTTGTGTTTTGGACCTCATTTAAATCCTTTTATGGTGTCATCACTTTATAGGTCTTGGGCGTGGTGTTGCTCTAGAAAGCCTTACTTGCAGTCGGCGTACGTCATTGCTGCAACAAACAATTAGTAATGAAGACGAATGCGACTTTTCTTGTGCACACACACCCACATAAACAAGCACTGCCAGTATGTACACCCAGACACGTTCACTCGATCCATGTTGCTATATTAGACGGCCAAAAAAAACAAATAAATCTAATTGGGGAAGCGTCTGCAGTACTTGCACTCGCACCCTCTTCAGATTGCCTAAATGTTTGTTGTTGGAGCTCATGGCACCCTCATGTTCTATAAAAGCAGCCCCACTGGCAATCACTTACTGATGTAGAACACTGTGAAGATTATAATGGAAACTTTTAAAGGATACATGAAAGAAAGCACTTAAGAGTTTATAGCGCACTGCTTGCAGGGGAAATGATTCAAGCTGCTTGTTGGAGTCAAATGAAATGCCATTAACTGGAAGTGCCACTTTTAGCAACATCTGACGTTATTTCCTTATTTACATTTTAAATAAGTGTCACCTTTTTCGTGATATGATCTAATGAAAGGTGCATTCGCGGGCAACTACACTCATCTGTTTTTGTATACATGACAGAAGAAAAGTGAAAGCAGTGAGGCAGGAGGATCAGATAGAGGAAATGAAATTTACCCACAAATCAAATGGCAGGTAAACTGTTGTTCTCTCGTGCAACTTAATGCACACATAGTACCTTGCACCCCCTTGGTATAAAATTTGTTATTATTGATTCATGACATCAAATCAATTTTTAAAAAATAGGCTATTTTATACAATAATTTTAAAAACTGTGCTCTTTAAAGCCGGTATCTCACTGGGCTGGCAACCGATTGGCGACTGAGACAAATGGCCATTCGTCTAATTCGGCTCTTGGTCTCAATGTAGTCTGAAATAATTCTCTAAGCAGTCAGAATCAGTATCCCCATTCTCTAATTAGTTGCTCGCCTCGATTTCATTCGCCTGCAGATTTTGAACGAGTTCAAAACCCTGGTGGCGAATGAACGACTGCTTATTTTTGCTAACTTGTCTCTAACTATTCTCTAACTCGTCTTTTTACTCACCAAGGAGTCTTCAACAGACCGCTACCAAGTCGCCCCCCGGGCTGTTTGTCGCCCGGTTCGCTTCATTTGCTACAAGGACAGTTGGAGTCGCCGGTCATTAGTGAGTAATTAACAAATTGAGGACGGCAGACATACAGCCGCTTAGTGAATAATCATCAAATATTCTTCAACAAGATGCCTAGCAGTTGTCTAATTCGTCAAACGGTTGTCAAAAAGTGGCAAATATGTCGCCCTAATGTCGCCAAAAACTTGACCAAATTCTTCTAGCAGTCGTCTAAACATTTAGTCGTCACAGTCGCCTCTTAATGAGATACCAGCCTTAATCTCAACATGAAAAAATATCTATACATCGTGAGGTAAATTAAATAAAAATATGAAACACAAAATAATGGAGTGCTTAGTATGCACCCCCGTTAACGCAATACATGTAAATCGTCACTTTCTTTAGACAAGTCATATTAGCGATACAGGAACATTTCCAAGTCACTGAATATGTCTTGGAGTTCATTTACGTTGATCGTTAATAAATACAAACAGTATGGAGAGAGCAGGCCTTTCTCAAATACAAGGTGACCAGTTTACAAAGACATTAGTCAGGGAAGCTGCAAAGACACCCCTGACAATACCGAAGGAGTTCCAAACTTACGTGACTGTCATTGGAGAAACTGAGCATGGAGCAACTTTTGCTTGTTGCTTGACCGGTCACAGCTTCATTGTAGAGTGGAACAAAAAAGTACTTTGCTATAAAAAAAATTTAAAAAAATTAAATCTAGGTTGAAGTTCCTCATGTGCTTCCTGACACATCCTCTGACTTGTCTAAAGAATACTGGCTGGAAAAGTGACAATTTAAATGTGCTATAATAAAGCGGCTGCACACTTTTTTTGAATTTTGAGATTCATATTATTTATATATTTATTTAATTTACATCATGTTTTAGGGATTTATTTTAACACTTAGATTAAAAAGCATAATGTCACCTGAAATTTTTCTGTTTTGATTTGATGTCGTGAAACAATCTTTCGGCTGCCCCCGTTTACTCAGGGTCGCTACAGCGGATTCAGTACAGATGCGCATCAGGATTTGGCACAAATTTAAGACCGGATGCCCTTCTTGACACAACTCCAGTGCTACCCAGAGAAACACACAGCCCCTGGTCTTCTAAGTGGTCTCCCAGCCAAGTACCGAACAGGACACACTCTGCTTACCTCTGAAATCTGACGGGATCAGGTGTACAGAGAGCAGATTGGCTGCTATGTCATGAAGCAATGATAACATATAATAAAAATAACAAAAGTCGCATACTTTCACAAGACTCCGTACTGTTCAGTACACTTATAACCTGTATGTATTAAAACATCAACATTCAGTTGTTCCATTTCGCTGTTTGCCTCAAGAGACAAACATCTGTCCATTCGACATCTAATATAATTCAAATTCACATTTTGATGACAGCATGTACTACAGTATATAGTTACCTCTCTTTTTATTTTCACCAATATTTTCAGTCAATTTATACTCCCTCAGTCCTTCAGTCATCGTTGCTGAAGTATATAATTAAAACTGTGGCAGAAGGAACAAAATTTTCCATGTGTAGCTTTTGGTTCCTCTGGCAGGTTCTCGACCTTCCTTAGAAGCAGGAGGCAGTTATTAATTTGATACCATTTTAACGAGCTTTCTGACAATACGATACTATTGGCAAACACCTTTTCAGCTTAATAATAATCATTTAAGTGATTTTAAAATGCGTAGCCTTGAGATGCTTTTGCAAGATAAGACCCAGATGCAGACTGACTTTGAAGTTTCAACATGTACACTCAGCCACGAGTGCATACGGTATGTTGGTTATTAGTGACCCATGAAACCAGGTAACCACGTTAGTGACATATAAGTACCTATCTTACACCCAGCAAAAAGCAGCGCACAGTGCAGCGCAAGTGTCATTGCTCGTTTCCAACCGACACAGTTGTCGTTTTCTCACCCAGTGCCCACATTGTGTAACTACCAAAAATGTACTTGCGCTCTTCTAGACACCCATGGCCATACTGGTCTTAAAATGAGGTGCGTTCGGGTGCATTGTTGCTGCATTACTGTCGTGAGACAGCAGAAAGTGATTGCCAAATAGACCACCAAAAACATGGTCTAAAATCGGGTGTTTCTCTGCTATTTATACGGCACAATAGTCAAATACGCCTTATCTATGTGGGTTCACACACTCTGCTTGTACACACAGAGATGCACATTAGCGCATCAAACTACAATGAAACTGAAGTGAAATTCATCAATGAAATAAAAAAGTAATGGAAAAATACAAAACTTCAGCAACTCTGGTGTGCACCATTTTTACGCTGGATTTGTGGGGTGCAGGCAGGGATCACCAAAGCGGAGCTGGCCGTGGCATGATCCAGGTGCAGCAGGGTGTCTGTCTCCACCTGATGGGATGGAGGAGATCAGGTGGACGGAAACGGAGAAGGAGAACGTATTGCAGGGCCGAGTCGCTTTACTGCTTCACCTCAGGGAGCAGTGGTGGCTGTTCCCTTAAATGATCCGCTTGCGCGCTTCGACGCTTGACTCCACCATCTAAGTAGCAATGCATCAATTTCAAGTACACACTGTCTTAAAGGCAGTTGTAATTGACAGTCTGATGTGTAATTCATTTTACGTCCAAAACACGCCCGTGATTAATTGACTATGTGGCCCCTCTGCACCATGAGCCTCATTTTACGCTCAGATTATGCACCGTGTAAATTGTAAAGTATAGTTGGGCGTACCCCAGTCAGTGCACACCAGTGGCTTCTTTCTTTTCCAGGACATTTCAAATTGTTGTCTTGTCTTTGCCCATTGTTTGTGAAATGTCTCAGACTTATTTTCTGTCTTTTCTCAGTTTCAAAATGGCTTGGTTTTCTCTCACAAACAGCTTGAGAGCTACTATTTAATTTTAAAAAATGTAAACACCTGGGTAACCAGACACACCTGTCAGATGCATGTTCCAATATTTCTGTTCGCCTACATATCTGGCACTGATTTTTTAAGGAACTATGTTCGATGTTGCTTAATGCATCTAGATGTAATTATCAGGAAATAAAAGCTTAAACTTCTTTATACGTTATTGAACTTTTGATCTGAAACTCAAACATATTTTATGTCTAGCATGAATAGTAATTGCTGTTCCGATACAGTCAACGGGGTTACTCTGAGAAGTCCTATATAGGCCCTGAGGTGCATTGGTACAGGGACTTATCTCCAGATTCTGTAGCATGAACTGGATGAGAGTCTACGTCTCCCCCTGCATGGGACACCAGTCTGACGCAGGTTTCTTCCCCAGCCAAGGCCGGTACCCATTTACAGCTGGGTTGACTGAGACAATGCAGTTTAAGTGTCTTGTCCAAGGACACAGACAGGTAGCATGAGCGAGAATCGAACCCAGGTCTACATAGAGGCAGGCCTGCTCCTTATCCACTAAGCTGCCTGTTCTAGGTAGGGTTCAGTTAGAATAAAAATAAAAAAGTGAAGTGAAAAATTAAAAAAAAAAAATCTCAGATATGTATCATGATACAATGGTTTCTTTTTCGCCCATGCCCAACCCCTTCACCAAGAGTCAGGAACATCTACCCCTGGGGTTTTGAGTAATCCTGGTGACATAAACCAACCATCCAAAACACAAGGGTGAAAACAATCAAGCAGGTTACCCTTGATTATATTTGTACAGGTGAGTGGTCGGTTAGTTTTAATGACATTCACAAAAGTTTGACGAGCATATTTGCCCATCTCCTGCAGCTTCCATGTAGTGATTCCAAGCGGCTTTGCCAAAGTATATTTGACATCTTGGGAATGATGCCTGACTGCAGCCGTGTATTTGTACATTGTTTTTGCAGTAAAACTGCTGTCACATTTAAAATCCTTTCTAACCACTGAATGCAAACTGAGTGAAGCTGATTCTGGCCTCGTAGCCAGAGGTCAAACCTTTCACGTTTCAACACACTAATATTCAAAATTATCTGCATTTTTGCAATACCCTTTATACCAGTAACACAAAAAAGATTTCCACAAACACCGACACGTTAACTTTGAAATGCTAAAAACTGGACTCACTCGCTCACACTTTCTCTCGCTCACGTGCTACAGTCGCTTTTTTGTGCTCCTTGATCCAAGGAGCGAGTACCGGGAGAAGGTGAGGTACGGGAGAGAAGAGGACGGCACTCGCACGTTGTTCTAGCTCCTGCTCTGCGACGCAGGCCCCCGGAAGACTGGCAACAAATCAATCTAACAAATAATTCACCGGCTGTGGCACGCCCGGCTGAACTGATGGCAAAGGAAGTGGCAAAATGAATTAAAGATTCAAAGGAAACTGTCACTTTGTGTTACAGAAACCGACTAAACAGGTTTATGCATTTGCCGCCGAGAGTTGGGAAAGTGCTGAGAGCAAATTCACAAGCATTTGCACTGGCAAGGGGCATAAAAGCATTAGGAGCAGCCCAACGAAGGACACAGCGAGTGAGAGAGAGAGAGAGAGAGAGAGAGAATCTCCTATTTCTGTCTTCTCTGAGTGACTTCTTAGTCGAGCTTTTACTAGTTGCAAAGCAGGAAACCCAGCAAATGATCATATTCCAAGACGCTAGAACTAATAAGGAAACCCCATAAAAAAAGGATCAGCAACGATGGAGGCGCAGAGAATCTGATATCTTCAAAATACATTCATAAAACATGAGATAACGGAAGATGATAAAGCAAATATTCCTATCAGTATGTGTAAGAATGATATAAATAAGTAATTTTGCTTTATAATATGTCTTTTAATTTGTGTCATATTGTAAATTTATAAAACTTTACAAACAGCAGTTAAAGTTGATGAACAAAGCAAAAAAGGCTGGTTTCACATTTTTCTAAGCAAATCTACTGTACACTGAAATAATTTCAAACAACGCCGCCTGTAACTCGTGTGTGAATCTGTCATGTTGGATAACAGGTCTGGGATTTTTTTTCTAAATTATACATACAATAATTACTGTAGTACATGAACTTGTATCAACTCTTTTTTTGGGGGGGGAGGGGGGAACAGATGAATCATCAGATGTAAGGAGGTTGTTTTTGACAGTGGTTTGGAGTTTCTGCACCCGAGGCAAACCAGGGATGCCAGACAACCAGCAACTGCCTCGTCAAGTAATGACAAACAGCTTCGCACGGAGTCGGTGAGGAGTGAAAGTGGGACCGGAGGTGTGGAGCTGAGAAACGTTCAAAGTCACACTGCGAGTCACACAATGACACTGGCCATCCTCGGTAAGATTAACATGTATTTAGTCACAGCAAAAAGCTGCCGAACGAACAGTGAAAACAGTCACAAGATCTCACCGGTGGTATAATGCAATAAAGTAATAATACTTTGTTTCACAAAGTATTTTGGAGAAAATTGGTCTTTTACTTGAGTTTTTTTATATTTCTGTCAACTTTTACTCCATTACATTCCCCAAATAAAACATAATTTTACTCTGAAATGTTTTCCACTTCACCTTTTCATTACTTACTACAAAATAAAATCAGAAAAAGGGTAATGAGGCTGGGACTTGGTTTGCGCAGACTTTGAGTGAGTGGGTTTAGTGAATTGTGTCCTCACTTGAAAGGGAGATATGAATTAAGTGAATGGTGAATCACTTTAATGATACATTTGGAGATATTCATTCATTCATTCATTTTCTGAACCTGCTTATTCCAACTAAGGGTCACAGGGGTGCTGGAGCCCATCCCAGCGCTGATTGGGCGAGAGGCTGGATACTCCCTAGATAGGCCGCCAGTCCATCGCAGGACATTTAGAGATATTATAAATCTTTATATTTATGTGATGCCTTTCAAAATGCTTCTGCAAGACCATACCATACAGAACAATCTTCATATTTTCAAACTTTTTAAATGATTGTTGAGTTGCTCATTTTGTTATTATTAACAGAATAATAACAATTATTATTATTACTAGAAAAATGCATGGCATTAAGGGGCGAGCCGGAGTGATGTACATGTGCAGGTAAAGCCATAGTGATTAAATAAAAATTAAATTAAAATTACTGTCTTTTGAAATATACTATTTACTTTTTTAAAAAAATGCATTTTAACAGTGGATTTTCTTTAAATATATCTTCAGTTTTTAATATTAC
>OMMV01177047.1:0-13811 GCA_900302635.1 Chatrabus melanurus | reverse complement strand
TATAATGTAATTATCATAATGGATATTGTGATTTATTAATAACTTTAGAAGCCAATAACTTAAATTGTGAGTTTTCATACACTGGCATTCTTTATGCCTGTGACGTCATTATTTACCATCCTAACAAAGAACATTTGTTACGGCCGACAACCGGGAACCAGATAGAACCCAAATGCTCAGAGACCAGTTAGTGTGAAAAGAAAACAGATTTATTTTAACAAACCACTCAAATACTGAGACTGAAAAACTGGCAGTCAAGGGCAAATCAAGGAGGGACGACCACAGGTGACAACGAGATGGCTGGGGACAGGCGCAGGCAGACCAGGATCCCTTGAGGCGGCTACAGACTGCAGAGAGAGGAAAAAACAAATTAGTTCCAACGACAAAATCCTCAGACAGAGAAAAGCTCCAACGAGAACGTAGAGACTTCTTGACTCGATTGAACACTGAATACGCAGAGATACTCAAAGGCCAACGTTACCACTATGAGTGAACGAAATCATCTGGCGCCGAACTGAGATACTGCCCCTCCTTAAATAGGCAGCATACACAAGCGCCAGGTGTGTACCGCCCCAGGTGTCCTGATTGCCTGCAGGACTCTGAAAACAAACAATGGAGACAACAGAAATGCAAACAGACAGACCAAATCCTCCAAGACATGACACTAAACAATGCATGTCTTAAAGCTACAGTGTGTAGGATTTGGCGTCCTCTACTGGTGAGGTTGTAGATTGCACTATGCTGTCGTCTGTCACGATTTTCTTTCCCCTCACGTTTTTGTTTTTTTTACCGATGGTGATTCACGCTCCCTTGCCTTCTCCTGTGATACGCAATAAGTATGACTGTCCATGTCATAAAAATGAGGGTTCTCAAACTTGATAGCTTGCACTAGCAGCCAGTAGACACTGTTTAGGGGGGGGGGCAACCTCTGATTATGCTTCTTTTTTTTCCTTCTTCTTCAGTCTTCTGGTTGTGCTGCAAAATGTGAAAGATGCAGTAACTATGTCCATTTTGAGCTACTCTATCAACATGGCGGTGCAACATGGCAGCCTCCATGAGGGGGCCCGCTCCCACGTAGATATGAAGGGCTCATTCTAAGCTCATGAAAACACATTGATTCCTTGTTGCAGGTACAATAATGAACAGATGTTATGAATGCTATATTCCATTTCTGCTCATAAACAACCTTAGTTCCTACACACTGCAGCTTTAATGAAAGCAGCTAATATGAAAAGAATAAAAACTTTGGTCTCCTCTCACTCCTGACTGACCAGATGCCAATAAAAACGTTATGATTGTCACGTTGAGATACGGTCAGCCCGATGGTGTTTGTGCAGATGTTTCGATTTGTGGCTTGTACATTAGCTTTTAAACAGACGGACTTTTACTGCAGACAGCAGTGTCTCAGTATGCGCTGTGCTTTTATTGTGGTCTGGCAGACGTGCCCTACTGCCTGTTAAAGATATGCAGGTTTTTATTTACGTGTGGAAGAGTGCAGTTTATCTCGTTTTTTCCTCTCTTGTGTTGAGGTCACGGGGTCATCACTGGCCTCGCTGTCAGTAGCACAGGACCTTCTTTGACTTTTACATTCTGTCCGTCACAGCTGTCTGTGTAAAGTAAATTGTTCAAACATCACATCTTAATTTAATGTCTCAGTTCTGTGGAGTTTATCAGACGATGCTTCGTTCCATGAGGCAAAACAGAAGCTGTGTTTCTCTCACTGTTCTGCAGAGGGAGCCATTGCTCCATTTCAGATTCTGCAGAACACCTCACTTTCCCTTTATTTTCAGACGTTTCTTGTTCTCTCTGAGCCATTTATAGTAATATTAGAACCATTTGCAAATTGTAAACTGCACGTATCCTCTCAGATCCTGCATATCTACTCTGGCTTTGTGCACACTGCACTACTGAAGGTTGAAATCAATAAGTGTCTCTTTTGCTGAGCTGCTGGTCACAGTAGTGAGATGGTGCAGTTTCCTGTGACTGGCTGAGTTAGCGTTCCTTAAAAATCACAAGGGGCTCTGGGAAGAACTCCTAATTTGTGTCAGTACTGTCTGGGCGGACGCACTGGTGCCGTGTGTTGCAGCACCCACCCAAGCAGACGGCTGGGCCATCTTAATCTCCTGAAAATAGCCATCTTTTGGTCGCAGCCAGGAGACGTGAGCCTTTGGCCTTTTTAGATCCACAAGGGAAGAGGTCCACGTGCCTTTAGTTTTGTAGGTGATGTTTCCTCACAATGCAAGTAGTAGAGTACGCATGTATGCAGTATGCAAGTAGACCCAGTACCAAAGACATCCAGTCGCTGCCTTAGGTCACTTGTTCGTGTCAGGGTCTCACAACCATACAGTAGGACAGAAAGCACCAGGACCTTATCGGCGCCTCCAAACACCTCTGCGCCTCCAAACACCGCTGCGCCTCCAAACACCTCTGTCCAACGGACTTCTTGACAACCTCAGCTTTTCCCAGGCATCTCTTGAGCTCAAAGGTTGAGGTCCCAAGATGATCGAATCTTTGAACAAGTTTGACATGTTCAACACAAATGGATAAACTTGAAAGCTAAGTCCAGGATGTCATTGACAGCCTGAATCTTAGTCTTCATCATTGACTATAGCAAACCCAGACTCTCTGACTCCTCGCTCATCTTCACATTCAGCTGTGAAGCTGAGGGATGCATGTGAATACGGTTTCATAAAAGATCAAATTAATCACCATAATTCTGATAATGAACGATCATTGTCTCAAGCCATTCATCGACTTTTTACTAGTTCTGGCTTCTCAAATGTGATAATTTGCTGCTTTTTACAGATGGTTTTCAATATACATGGAGTGGAAAAGTTAAACCATTGAAAAGTCCTTAAGATTTTTGTACACTTTCAAGATGAAGCAATTGTTAATCCATCAACACAGAATTATTCCACAGCAGCTTCTCAAATCTGAGGATTTAGTTCCTGTTTTTTTAATGTAAATTAAATATATTTTGGTATTAATCAGTTGGTTAGTTGATGACATATTTGAAGACATTTTTAATATAATAGTAATAATAATAATCACAATGAGGATGAATGTATTTTAACAACTAAGACAGTTCATTGTTCAATATTACTCTGAGTGTTCTCGTTTTACTACTACAATGCCGCACTAAGTGGAATTGATAAGGCATGTTTAAAAAAATGTTGTTTATTGCTAAAAGTAAATAAAAACATTAATGAGCAGCTTGGATTGTAGGTAATTTTCTTTCTTAATGCATTGCAGAGCTGCTCTATTGTCAAATAGACTTTAGTGTGCTTGCAAAATGCCCTGTGCAAGTATATTTAGGAAAATCCAAGTATCGGATCGGGAGTCTGTATCAACAGATTCTCAATATTAAATGCCTTGGATCGGGATCAGGGGCAAAAACTTGATCGGGGCAGTTTGCATGGAACATGACTATACAAATAAACTTGTGTTGCCTTGAATTTCAATTTTCACATTTTCTAAGTGTAGCAAGATGAAATCCAGATTGAAAGATGTTCCTACTAGCACGGCTAGTGGGGATTCCCCTTTGGTTAACCTTGAGAGCATTGGTCTCAAGTGTGAGAAATCTGGGTTCAAACACCCACCGGGAGCCACGGAGATATGTCACTTGGTTACATAAGCTTTTATAAACTGGTATTTCTTTATCCAGCTCCTGGAGATCAGCATTATGCATTTTTAATCTCCCCCTGCTCGACCTGATTAGCAAAGTGAGTTGTGTTCAGTTGACTTCAGCACCCTTGTTTAATGGAAAACGCCTAATCCAGCTAATCAAAGAGCTAAAAGAGAAAGGAGTAATGGAAAATATGCAGTGATGTTGTTTCCCAGGAGCAGGATTAAGAATCATGACGAAATAACTAATGCCAAACTCGAGGCACTAGAACTGAATGTGGCCCTTGACAACATCAACTTTGGTCTGTGGATCAAATCAAATGATTAATTTAATGTGGTTCTTGAGTAGTACGTTTACATATTTACTCATTTTAATGCCTACTTTCCACACAGGGGAGTGGTCGATCAGTGGTTAGAGAACTGGCCTTCTATGCAGAATGTCGCTGGTTCGAGGCCCGGCTCAGACTCCGGCTCCCTCCTGCCCACCCAGCAGTAAAAACCTGACTAATAGCTGGGAGGAAGGTATAAGGCGGCGAGGAAAGGAACTGGCCACCCTACCTCATCATGCCGTGGCCCTGCACATGTGCTTCTCTAACTAGCACATAACCTTACCACATGTGGGACATAAGATGGTCCAACCTGCAACGACGCCCTGCCAACAGTTGAACCGTTGGCTTCAACCACAGGCAAATCGTCTTGCTGTATTTAGATGCAAATGAAATACCACAAAATAAACAACTAAAAAGCACCATAGTGTGACCTGGGAAGGCAACATCCTGAGTTAGGAGTGACTGCTGTCAGTCTAGTTCATATAAGTTGGGATGGATAGATTGACTTGACAATGGCTAAAATGCACTTGCAGGAGAAACGATACACTTAATCATCTGTTTATGGTCATTATCTGAGATCCTGATTGGTTTTAGTGGTTGTATAGAGTGACTGCCTTCTTGGATGCACTCCCTTCTAATGGCCTGGCATTGTTTCTTGAATGTTAAGTTGTTCATTTTTGGTTGTTTGCGTGATCGTGTTTGGACATGTGGCTTTGAGGAGTTTCTTCCAGTACCCTCTGGTAAAAGCTGTGTGAGATACTTGAGGCCACACTTTGCTTTATTAAGCTCTTCTCCTTGTACTTATTTCCATGACTGGAAGCAAAGCCAACTGCGGCGGTCCACTGATTTACCTTCAACCCCACACAAGCAGGCCACCAAAATCAACTTGACTTGCGCTGTTTAGATTCACGATTAATTAGGATACTTTATCATGGCTACAATTAGCCTGAGTGGAACAGGAACTCCAGCCAGACTCTATCACAAATGCCACACCCAGACACAATTCTTCAAGTCATATCACTTCAAGTGATATGAGAAACTACTCCATATCTTCAAGACTATGCAGCATGTTAGGCTACAGTATACCCATGCCTGGTATAGAATTCATCAACATTGACCACGGTGTTTCTCAATTGTCCTCTGATCAATAGGCTATCCTCGTTCTTTTATATCATGTATTTTGCCTTCTGTAGGACATCAGAGACCGTGTTTCTTGCTGCTTATTGATAGATTTTGTGTTTGCACCTAAAAGCCATCAGTAATCACCCACGTCCTATGCTAGCACCTATACAATTCTTAGGCCACGTGTTTTATTAAGTATTTCATACTGTTTTTGTCAAATTATGGAAATACAGCTCATATTAATGGACTGTATTTCTATAGCATGTTTCCATCTGAAATAGATGCTCAAAGTGCTTGACAATGATGCCTCACATTCACCCATTCACACACACCGATGTCAGCATGCTGCCATGCATGGCGCTCAACTGCACACCGGGAGCAACTTGGGGATTAAGGACCTTGCCCAAGGGCTCTTAGTGATTTTTCAAGTCTGACAGGGATTTGAACCGAGGATCCTCTGGTCTCAAGCCCACTGCTTTAACCTCTAGACCAGTGGTCTTCAACCCTGGTCCCCGGGGACCCCCTAACCTGCACATTTTCCATTTCTCCCTGCTCTGCCAAAAGCCAATTAGCTGATTCAGGTGTGCTCAGCCAATCAAGAGCTCACAGACACCTGAATCCAAACGCACCCAAAGTCAAACTTGTTTAATCTTGATGCACAAAGTCTTTATCAAGATATTGCGCGCACATCAACCACATGGGGATATAAGACAGACACACAGAAGGTAGTCGAGCAATTCCTAGGCCTGCTCTGCTAAAAATCCAGTGAATAACATCAGTTAAATGACCCTTCAGGGTCACTGCACAAATATATTAATTAGCTAATATTATAAAACATGTCTGATTTCAGCGTTTACTAATATGTTCTAATTTAAGAATGTTATTCTTTTCATGTAAATTCATAAAAAGAATGCATATAATAGAAATTGTCTCTTGATAGCTCAGTGTTTCAAACAACTGGGCTAAATGATTAATCTATTAATCTAAAAAAAAAAATCAATCGATTACAGCAATAATTATTCATTTTTCCTGAGCCTGTTTTTCCTTCCCAGCTAACGACACTAAGGGTTATGTTAAGTTAGAAGATGATCCCTCAGATTGGACATTAAACGCGTCCCGTTCTCTTAACGCTGATGAGTCAGGCGACTCGTCCTCTTTCACTAAAACACGCCACAAACTATGACGTATATTACCACCTTTCATCCAGAGCAAGAAGACCAGCTGTGTGAACTTCACTTTCATTTCTGTCATTCCTATGGTATTGATAATGGAGTAGATGTGTGTGTCGCAACATTGTATCTAAAGGTTATGACTGAAACGTATGCGCTTGGTACGACTGCGGACTGCCGGCGAGGTCGTCATTACAACGTCTCGGTGTCTGACTTATTGCTCGGTAGCTGTCAGCGCAGCTTTGTCATGACCTATAACTGAGAATGAACCTCCAGGGGGATTTCTCTACCATACGTCTGGTTTCACAGCTCGTCACACGGTGCTGTCATCACGTCGAACAGATGTGACCCAACACCTGCTGTGGCACAGCCATGTGATCGTAAATCTACAACGTTCAAATTGGTTTGAGTCTTCTGCATGCTTGATGCTGATAAAACCTCCATGTTTGGATGTAGAAACACTTACTTGCGTAATGACAGAATATAAGCAACGTGCATGATAGTGCACGTACAGACCCTCCACTGACTGCAGCCTTTAATTATGAAATACAAAAAGAGTGCCATCCGAGTTCTTCCACT
Organism: Chatrabus melanurus; assembly: GCA_900302635.1. Lineage (NCBI taxonomy): Eukaryota > Metazoa > Chordata > Actinopteri > Batrachoidiformes > Batrachoididae > Chatrabus > Chatrabus melanurus. The sequence goes on along the minus strand of OMMV01177047.1, from coordinate 6,988 downwards.
TTTTAAAATAGGTTTCAACACCAGAGGGCGCAAATCAAACGGAACATTTGGAAACATTAGTTTTGAAACAGTTGGCGAGGTAATAAGGCCCCATTTAGCACAACTCACCATGTCTTCCTTTTGATACGGACTCCAGAACAATGTTTTGAAGCACTGGCGTTGCAAAGGTTTGGAAACGTTCTGAGCATTGTTTTGAGTTAGCCGTCACTAACTTCCAGTACTGAAGAAATGTTTTGGCACCATCCCCAGCCACACGTTCTATCCATTCTTTAATTCCAGTTTTACGTTCCCATTCTTTTGTATATTTTGTCCCATAGAGTGGCGGCCTGTCCATGGTGTACCCCCACCTCTCACCCAATGACTGCTGGGATAGGCTCCAGCCCCCTTGTGACCCTTAATTGGAATAAGCGAGTTCAGAAAATGAATGAATGAATGAATGAATTTTGTCCCACATTTGCCCACTTAGTAGGCGTCATGTTTCTTTCCGCCATTGCTGGCTTGTTAGCCAACGTGGCAAACAACCTGCATGCAAGCTCAACCACGGCTGTTCGTAATCTTCAATAATTTAGCCAGCTTCCACTAAGCATCCAGTAGGTGGCAGACATATCTATTGGATATTATTATAGGACAAAACAAAGTTGCTCTTTCGATCGATGTGGTGCATCAGAGTTAACCAGATGCAATAGGGTTTGTCCTCATTGTTTTAATTTTGTGAGTTACAAGATTGTTTTTGAGTTATTGTCTACATAAGTTGGCTGGGATGGACTAGCTCGCTCATCCACTCATCTGCATTTTTGCTGTCCAGTCCCTGTAGGAATATTGCATTAGAAATTTAATATCATTTGAAAAACACAATGTTATTTAATGCTGTAATGAAGTTCACCAAGACTATTATTCAATTAAGTAAAAAAAAAAAAAAAAAAAAAATCAGTTAACAAATTGTGATAAAATAATTTATCAAGGATAAATGTCAAATTTTAAGTGATTGTCACTGGCCTTTTTTTGCTATTTTCTTACATTTTATATACTAATTAATTTTTGAATCATTACCTGCAGCCCTAATTTGTAGTCAAGTCATATTTATTTATATAGCACAATTTACAAACGGCTGAGCCGCACCAAAGTGCTTCACATAACGTGCATAAAATGCATAAAAAATAAAAAAATAAAATAAAAAATGAGTTAAAAAGAACAATGACTTATAAAAAATTAAGAGTCATCGTCTTACACGCTGGAAAAAAATTTCCAGGATTTTGTGACATTTTACAGACTAAATAATTAATCATTAAAATAATAAACCTGTTAATAATGTAAATTTTTCCATTCAGGCCAAATGTTTGTGCAGCTTAACTTTCAGTTTCACGATCCAGTTTAAACACGTTAGCTGTGAAAACCAGTTGATTTGCTTTATATTTCTTCCCTCGCTGCCTTATTGTGGAAAGTGCTACATTAATGACGTCTTATTTCACTGCTGTTGCCTTTGTGTGACGCAGTAATAAGGATGGTTTTTGGTTGGCCAATTTAAAATAAATAAATAAATAAAATTTAAAAAAAACCTTTTTGTGTAAGCCATGTGTTGTCTCCATGTGCACGTTGGTGACAGATTGTGATTATGTGGGGCTGTGGGTTTGCGTCTCAGTGGATGGGTGTAGGTGGGATCCGTTTTGGGATTGTATGACAGGTAGGTGTCTTTGTTGTGGTGTGTGGCTTCCTGCCCTGTTCTGTGCAGTGTCTTTTAAAATCTTCACCTCTGAAGATAAAAGGTGGCGCTGCCATCTGAAGCGGCGGGATGGTGCAGATTAGAGGCTGAATATGACATTTTCTTGATAATCATCTGTTTGCGTTTATTGTATTTTCCCACCATAACAGATGGAGACCCGTGCATTTTCTCTTTTTACGTTTGCTCGCCTGTGTCTGAACACATGGCATCCTGTACGTGCAAAAATAGTGCACTTATATTAACGGCCCTCACATTTTAAAATCGAAAAGCATCTGATTTTACTTTTTTAACTCTTGTTTATCATTACCATCAACCCTGTCTGTTTTAATTGTAATTGGATCTTTGTGTCTGTGTGCATAAACTAAAAAACTATCAATTTAATTGACTTACACTTACAGTGCTGTGAAAAAAATTTGTGCCCCCTTGAGCTTTTACACTTTATAATTTTTTTATGACATCAAACTAAACAAAAAAATTCAGGCTTCTTTTTAATTTATAAAATTATGCCATTTAAACTTTTATAGCAATTTGAAATGCAAAACTTACCAGATAGTGGTATAAAAATAAAGTTATTATTTCCAATGCAGTTTGTGAATGCTAAACTGCATATTAACATTGATGCGTGTGGATGTGAAGAGAAATACTATTTTAATGATGGTAAGAAATGCAAACTCTGTGACACTTGGCTGCTTTGTTTTACATTAACTTCTGTCTCACCTCATTTTTCTTTTCCACTTCATCATATGAGGCTTCACTCTGGGAAAACGTGTACATATGATCTGAAGAATTTGTGACGTGCACACATTCTCACCGTGCGTTCTTCCTTTGTAAATTCCAATCCATGTGTGGGGAAAAGGTGTGCACATGGATTTTGTGTGCACGCAACCTTTATAAATGAGGCCACTGGTGTCCTCAGTGACACTCGGTGTGTAGACGAACGTTAAACTGTGTATTTGTAAGAACCATTTCTCATATGTGAAATTCCACAGCCCTACCCACTCCGAGCATGCCTGATCCTGTCAGATCTCAGGAGTAAAGCAGAGTAGGTCCTGAGTAGTACTTGGCAACATGGTCCAAGAAGGATAGATGGTCATCAATCATGACCAACGATCCTTCTCAGACCATGTTGCCTCTGTCTCCTGGTCATGCTGCTTTGCACTATATTCAATCACAAGAAAAATCAGGTTGTACCGAACTCGATGTGCCCCCCCCAGCTCCTGACATCAGGCCATGGTTATCTCTCACCTCGACTACGTTAACGGCCTTCTAACGGGCCTCCTGGCTTGCACGCTTTAGAGATGGCACATGTTACCCCACTCCTGATTGAGGTCCACTAGCTACCCATTGCCACCCGCATCAAATTCAAGTCACTAATGCTCACCTACAAAGTGACTACTGGGTTCTGCACCCATCTACTTCAATGCGCTCATAAAGGCCTATACTACCCCTTGGCTGCTGCGCTCCTCCAAGGAGCAGCGTCGGGCACTGCCATCCCAACACACAAGGAAATCCAGACTATTCTCCTTTGTGGTCCCACGATGGTGGAACGAGCTACCAAATGCTGTCAGAGGAGCGGCGTCCCTCTCTACCTTCAAGAAGCTCTTGACAACCCAGTTCTTCCGAGGGTACCTCCTCTCCTAACATCTTGAACAACCCTAGCACACCTAACTCACACTTACCATACACTTGTTTTCTCTCTCTACCTTTCACTGCCTTCTCAAATTTCACTCTCTGGTATCACCTCTGGTATCACGTGTATGTAAAGATGGTATTCATCACTATGCTGGAGTCTCCTTTAAACTGTCGAGATAGTATTTTCTGTCATGCTGAAGGCCAGAATTATGCCAGAAGCTTGTTTATGGCCACCAAAAGCATCTGGTCCAGGTGCAGCTTGCTAAGGGACATTTAACCAAATATTAGTGGGGGTGTATGTATATATTTGAGCCTGTATGTATAATTTTGACCCTGTGTGGATTAGAGAAGATCCCAAATAAATTCCAACTTTTGCACCCAATTCTTGTTTTATGAAGTCATTAATGATGTATGCTGTACAATCATTCCACCCTGGCAAAAGAACAGTTCAAAGAAATCATTAACATCCCAAAATTACCATGACATTCATGCCCATGATGAGTGTATGGAAACTTCTGACCGCAACTGTGTCACTGTGAAGAAGCGGGGAACTAGTCAGCAGGGATGAGGGTCTGTAATATGTTTACTGTAAGATCTGTGGTCCATTTGGCCTTCTGGTCTTTTCTTTCTCTCTTATGTAATTGTCTAAAACATGACTGTGGGTCATCCGATCGATGGACTAACTCGTTTCCTGCAGAGGTTACACGCACTACGGAGTAGAACGTTCTATTCTGTGTTACCTCTCTGACTGACGCAGTGACTCCAGCGTGTTTCCAGCAGCTGATAATGTGCAGACGGGAAGCTTTCCATATTCCTCTGTGCATCCGTTCAGAAAGGAGAAACACACCGGCAATTGTGTTGAGACCAGTCTAACCCCCTCAGACGCCATTATGCCAGGGTCAACTTCAGTGCATGTGCTTTGTGGGTAGGTAGGGAATATTGTCCTAATTTAAAAAATGGAAGCATGGCAGCTGTTTAAAACAGTTGATTACCGTAAGTCTTTGATGTGTTTTATCAATAAAAAAAAAGCCAAATTACCCTTTCTCGTGTGAGGATTTTGTTTTTTATTTAAGATAAATGTGTCTAGACTCATTCTTAAACTGTTATAAGTCGAGGACAGACTGGTTTAAAAATGTTATTAAACCTCTTCAAATGTGGTTTTACCAGCTTTAAGCCATATATTGGATTAAATTAAAGAATTCAACATTAACAGCAGCCATGTTTCAGTTTAAATCAGATAATGTTTCTTTTTAACCGCTTATAAAATCGTCATTAAAATGTATGCTGCAGGCGCATTAACGTTCACTCGTGAAAAAAGAAGCAAAACCTAAGTTAAAGGGGAACTTTAACCTGGGCTCCATTTTTAGGTGTTTTTGGTTTCATCTTTTCACTTGAGACAAAAACCATTTTAATTGATCCAGTACTGATTTAGAAAGCAAACACCATTACTAAAGGCGCAGGACACTGGGACGTTTGAGCCAGCAACTGGTGAACAAGGTGAAAAGGAGAGAAAAGTGCCGAAAATCATGTTCCCGGACTTTGGTAGCGGACCTCAAACGCATCACAGCCTTTCACACCAGGTGTGTAGCAGAGGCAGCCGTTATCCAGCGCTCCAGTATAACAAGCGGGATTGTTGCTAACGTGGAGACGTTCAGGAGAGGGGTTGGACACACCGCTGTCCAGTGAGTCTGAGCAGGCAGGAGAACCAACACCCACACGTTAGCCAGCAAACACGATCGCACCGGTAACTCAGGCTTTTGGAGGCTGTTTCCACCGGTACCGCCGGCTAGCCAGGGCGACCGCGCACAACGTGCACGTAGCCACGATCTACGGTCTGTAACGGTGTCCTACGTGGCCACAGATATGTTGGCATATGTTCCCTCTCTCTGCCAGCCATGCTGGGATGGGGGATATAGAATTGTGCTCTGTCTGTGTGTCTCCCCATCCCTCTAGTTTTTCTTTCAACACTGGAACTTATGAGCACCGTATCCAGTTCATTCCCAAAAAATGATATGCGTAATCAGATACTATCAAAGTAAGTTGAGTCAGGTCAACTGGACTTGTTTAGTTCCTTGAAAACGTTTCGCGCTACATCCAGAAAAGCTTCATCAGTTCTGGTTGGAGTAGTGAGACTCAAACATTTGTCCTCTGTTGGGTCTCTGATGTCACATTGATGTCATAAAAGTTAAGAATCGTTGGTCACCGGAGGTCTCTTGAGGACAGGTGAGGACGATCTTTGAGTCTCTGTGGTATCGATGAAAGGATAGAATTATAGGTGGGAGAAAAGTCGTGCCTCAGCCCCCCCCCCACAAAACCAACCGTCTTCCCTGTCTAAAATATGAACATTCTTATCTTCAAAGGTCTGTCCTTTCTCCTTCAGATGCTGGTAGACTGCCGAGTCCTGACCTGAGGAATCGGCCCTCCTGTGTTGAGCCGTTCGTTTGTTGAGTAGCCGTTTGGTTTGTAGCGCTCGCGGCACTCCTCGCTGCACTGAACCGCATGCACCACATTGCTTTTGTGGGTGTGCGGACTTTGGGGTGAACCAGTTTCTGTCTGACTGTGTTGCTGGGTTTGAAAAACACGGGAGTCTCTCAGAAATTCCAATCGCATATGGAATTACAATGTTATTCCTTTTGTTTGTCTTTCCTTCATCGCGCACAGTGTCGGCATTCCTTCTGGCTCATGTAGCTGTTTTCACAAAGGTCCAGTTAGGATATCCACAGACTTTAAGTGCCTCCTTCAGGCGCTGGTGTTCCTTTTCTTGGACCTGGGCACACTGATGCTTTGTTTCCTCACCCTATGAACCTTTGGGCCGTATAGTATCGCGCTCCGTCTGTGCTTTTCTACATTATGAGTGTGACTTAGGCCGCGCGTACAGTGTATAGCATTACGCGTACAGTGTAAAAAGACATCTGTTTAAGTCAATGAGATGTTCCCACGTCAGGCAGCAGTGCACGGCAGCGTATAGCATATAATAACGCGCCTCGACGCCTCTCCAGTGTTTTTATGCCGTCAACGCGTGACTCTTCACAGCGCAGCCCTGCTTTCCGAGCTCTTGATCAGTCTCCTTATCTGTTGCATTGTGTGTGTTTTAAAGTGTGTTAGATTCACTCCTCCCTCGTGGCGGCCAATTAACACATCTGGCCCGAGCACGCTCAGAGAAGCCTGCAGTCAGAAGCTGCTCATCATAAGGTGATTATCATTTAACAGCAAAGTCAATCTTAAAGCAGTTGGTCCTCTCCAGCCGTCACTAATCTGCTGTCTGTGAACGCCTGAGTTTATTGTGGCTCCTGACCAAGCTGTAACATTGTGTGTTTGAGCCGATTGCCTGTCTGCCAGTGGGCCCTGTCATTGAGATGATGACTGTTTACTGTCTGTTTTTATTCACATCCTCAGTCTTTGTCGTAAAGCGTCAGTCGTTGTGTTTTTTTTTTGTTTTTTTTTAGTGCCGCAGAGATTTACCTGATTCTGTGTTCTGCTTGAAGGATCTGCTGGCTTTGTAGTTGAGGAGGGTCCAAAGTCTAAGCAGATTAAGTGACTAATTGTCAGATTGTCTTGTATATACAAAATATCCATCTGTGGGGAAGAAGTCAACAAAGATGCCGTGGAAAGAATCTCTCTGCACTGCACCGCTTC
>OMMV01177042.1:0-10956 GCA_900302635.1 Chatrabus melanurus | reverse complement strand
CAAAGACTTATATGTGGTTCAAATTTTGTCAAAATCGGTTAAGTAGTTTTGATGTAATCCTTAAAATGATCCCGATCTGGATAAAAAAGATGATCCAGAATTGGGATCCTGATCCGGATCACCTCCAAAATCTGAGTTGTCCATGGCCTAAGACTTGTCTGTGGTTCAAATATTGTCAAAATCTGTCAATTAGTTTTGATGAAATCCTTAAAACGATCCAGATCTGGATCAAAAAAAGAAAAGATGATCCAGAATCGGGATCCCGATTCCGGATCACCTTCAAAATGTAATGGGGTCATCCATGGCCTAAGGCCTATCTGTGGTTCAAATTTTGACAGACAGACAGACAAATAAATAAATAAACCCAGGTGATTTTATAACCTCCTTGGCGGAGGTAATAATGAATGAGTTTATGAGTGCAATGGTAAGAATATTTGCGATCATAGCCAAGGCAAAGTCCATGTGCTATAGATCGCTTCCTCTTATCATAGACGCATTTTTAAGAAAAGGTAGCGGAGTCATTCAATGGAGTGAAACGTATGGAACCAAAATGAACAGTAAATGGAACCAAATTGTGCTGCTTCCAGATCAGCTCTATATGAGCTAGTCCTTAGCTGTTTATTGTTGTCATAGAAACAAATCCCACGAGGAGCACTTTTTATTTTTAAGAAAGCACTGAGATGAGGTGCTGGGACGAAGCATTTCTCTGTGCCCTCTCAGCGCTTTACTGCCAGAAAATAATGTTATATGGACACGGGGCCTGAGGCACATGTGGATCCAGAGGGCAGCACAGTGGCTAGGACTGTAGCCTCACAGCAAGAAGGTCCTGGTTTCAAATCTGACCTGGTCCTTTCTGTGTTTGCGTGGGTTCCCTCCGGGTGCTCCGCCTTCCTCCCACTTCCAAAGACATGCAGGTTAGGTGAACTGGTGACTCTAAATTGACCGTAGGTGTGACTGAGTTTGTCTGTCTGTATGTGTTGGCGCTGCAATAGACTGGCGGCCTGTCCAGGGTGTACCCTGTGTCTTGTCCAAAGACCACTGGGATAGGCTCCAGCCCCACATGACACTTAATTGGAGTTAGCGGCTTAGAAAATGGATATGGATCCAGGTTGACTTAATAATTTTAGAATGTCTCCCTTTTAATTCCACATTACTTTTTCTTTGGCAAACATCGCCTCCATATACAGTCCTGGTCAGTATTACTGGCACTCCTGAATTTTAAGAACAGAATTTAAAATGTGTTCACAAATGAATGCAAATGAACCAAATTTTGTATCGTCACAATATTTAATAAAATGTAAAAGTTATTGAATAGCAACAAAAATGCTTTCATATAGTGAAATACACAGAGAGGAACTGAAAAGGACTCTAAAAAAAAATTATTTTTTTTAATCATTAAATTCCATCTGCAGTTTGCCAGAAGCCACATGGGAGACTTGAGCTTAGATGAACCATGAACGTTTGACTGGTAATGCACAAGACAAAAGCTGCACGAGGCACAGTTTCTCCACTCACAGCCACAGCAGCCTATGCCTCCTTCAGAGATGTTTGGGTGTCTTGATGGCTTCCCTCACTAGTCTCTTCCTTGCACGGTCACTCAGTTTTTTTGAGAACTGCCTCCTCCAGACAGATTTGCCAGACAGTAACACACTGTTTGTATTTCTTAATGATTGATGGAAATGAAGTCCAAGACATAAGTAGTGACTTGGAAATGTTCATGTATCCATCAACTGATTTCTCTAAAGAAAACTGGCTGTCAATGATGATCCACTGTAAATTAATCAAAGAGTAGCAATAGTTATCACGTCTACACTTTATGTCTGTATACTGTATATAAAAGGATTTTTTGCTGTTGTTGAATAATTTTGGAAATTTATTAAGTGTCCTGATTGTGCAAAGTTGGTTCATTAGCATTTATTTCTGAGCAAATTTTAAATTCTTTATTTAAAATTCTGGGGCGCCAATAATTCTGACCAGTACTATGTGCATGTACGTGTGTGTGTGTGTGTGTGCTCACATGTGTGCTGGTTTGTTTTCCAGTGGCAGGCCATATCTCTGACGGTGATAGAGAAGGTGCAGATAGCAGCCATTATCCTGGGCTCCCTGTTCCTGATTGCCAGCATCTCCTGGCTCATCTGGTCGTCCCTCAGCCCCTCGGCCAAGTGGCAACGTCAGGACCTGCTCTTCCAAATATGCTACGGCATGTACGGCTTCATGGATATCGTCTGCATAGGTAAACGACAGGTGGCAGACAAACACCAACACAAAATCTGCTAATCGTCACACAGTAACTGCAGAACCAATGGCACCATGGGTGGGCAGAACAGATGGATTCTGAGCTCAAATGAAAAGTTATATTAGGTAACACAACACCAAGCCTGGGAGCTGGATTATGCATTTAAACCCTCCCAGTACAGTCCCTTGCAAAAGTATTCACTCCCCATTTCACTTCATCAATTTGGACTATTTTGTATAGGTTCATTGCATAAAATCTAAATAAAAATCCATTTACATTAGGAGTTGTAATGCAAACAAAAAAAAAAGAAAAAGAAAAGAAGAAATAGGGAAAACACCAATGGGGTGAATACTTTTAATGAAAGACCCCCCCCCCATATGGAATGGAATAATTCTGATAAATGAATAGGAATGTTTTGTTTACATAAGCACAAAAAAAGAGATCCCATACGTGTGTTTACATGTCCCAAGTAATTCAATAGACCCGATCACATATAGTCAACGAGCCAACGATGGGGGCGCACTTTTGATTTTGCCTTTTTTTGCCGAGATTTTCAGTCAGCCATACTTCCGTCTGGTTGTGTTGTAACCCACGCTGTGTCCAGAAAGCGAGCCTTAAAAATACATAGAATAAGTGTAAACCGGATTGGACAAACTAAGTAATAAATAGTAAATACATGCCCTGCAGCACAACCGCATCCCGCTGCTGACCGACGCTGCTTCGGGTTTCACACGTCTTCGTTTGCTTCGTAGGCTTCAATACTTCCAAATTCTCCAATTCCACGAACGCAACGTGAGGCTCAGTGAACATCCGATGGCCATCATCACATTTGTGTTTCTTGATCCTTCCATTTGTCCAACCACAGTCAATAAGCAGGCGAGCATAGACATCGCTAACACGAAGCGGTGGTAACTGTTTGTCCACACCACAGCTGTCCCGTTGAAATCGCGAACAGAGCTGTCCGCTGTGGTCACCCGCCACGGCTTCCTCTCCGTGGTTTCATTCTTCCAAAATTGAATAAACTTGCGCGACTTTCTCGTAGACACATAGAAATAAAACGTAGTTGCCAAGTGCTGCGAAGCAAAACAGTTCACTGTATGAAAGAGACCGGAGGTTCGGGTGTCTGCTAAAAACTCTAGATGTTGACAACGCAATATGTGCCTATATGTGGTAGGTCGAATTGAAACGGGTATTATGACATGGATAGACTTAATCATAACCTTTCACAGGCTGTGTCCAATGCAAGTTTGAACATGGGCCTGCTGTGTAATTTGACTTTTTCTGCTGAAATTCTTGCACAAGCAACATTGGCCTAGTGGCCGCCAGATCCCTACGATTAGCAATAAGGCTTCACAAGCAGCTCGATAGGCCTGTCTGTCTTTATTTTCTGTTATCTCCTTGAGTATGTTAAAAGAGGCCAACGTGTCCCAAAATAGGAGGTTCACTGGTTCTCACCTAGATCTACCAGAAGCCACAATTTCAGAGCTGACTATGCAGCAGTTTTTACAAAGTTTCTGGAGGTTTTGCAGACCCACTGACTGCCTGACCTACTCCATTAATCCTATGCTTGTCCTGTTAATCGCAGAGGGAAAAAAGGACTTCTTCTCCATTGCACAGACTGGATAGAAGGAGAGCAGCAGAGGGCTATTTTAATGACACCTGTCAATATTACTCCCCTTTCCTCCACCTCAAACAAGACGAGGGTGGATGAGAGTCCAAAGAACCGAACGACAATGGAAGAAATATTTATGCACATGACGTGCCAGTCCTTTATGAAGCTGTTTCATTTAATGGAGCAAACACGCAGCTGTGTATGAGAGAAAGAGAGAGAGAGAGTCACAGTGAAGAAAGTCTAAGTATACTAAAAGCAATCTGATCAAAATTTTGCATACTAATATTTTCTTATCAAACAGAATGATTTACACCACCTCTTTCATTCCAAATTACATTTTGTTCAGAAGTAGCAACTTCATTCTGACTGGTTATGTGAGGCATTTCTGTTTGGGTATTCCAATTATTAGCGCTGCCTGTAAACACACTCTCACAGGCTACTTCATTAGATACGACAGTTCAGTTACGCATTAAAGCAAATATCTAATCAGCCAATCAAATGACAGACATTCAGTGCATTTAGACATTTAAACATGGTGAAGATGATCTGCTGACGGTCACACCAAGCATCAGAGCTTATCCACCTCCCGAAAGTAGCCTTCTATCTACCTAAGCCAGGTGATATGTGGGTGTCCCCTTGGCCTCTTCCAGTTGTTGGGGTCCTCAGCACCCAAGTTGCCCCCCAGTCTACAGTGAACAGTCTAAAAATATAAATAAATAAATCAAACATCTAGTGAGCAGAAATTCTCTGGGTGAAAATGCCTTGTTGATTGCAGATGTCAGAGAAGAACAGCCAGACTGGTTCAAGCTGACAGAAAGTCACCATTAATTCAAATAATCACTCACTGCAATCAGTGCATGCAGAGGAGTATCTCTGATCACACAACAGATGAGCTCCAGCAACAGAAGACCACATCAGGTGCACCTCCTGTCAGATAAGATCAGGAAACTGAGGCATAAAGTGGACACAGGCTCACCAAAACTGGACAATGGAAGATTGGAAAAAACGTCGCCTCATCGGATGAGTCTCAATTTCAGGGGTGACATTTAGATGGTTAGGTCAGAATTTGGCATAAACAACATGAATGCATGGATCCATCCTGCATTGTGTCAACAATTGTGACTGGTGGTGGTGGTGTCATGGTGTGGCAACTGCGTGATGCTATCATATCAATATGGACCAAAATGTCAGGAATGTTTCATCACCTTTGTTGAATCAGTGCCACGAGGAATTAAGGCAGTTCTGAAGGCAAAAGGGGGTCCGGCCCGATGCTAACAAGGTGTACCTGATGAATGAGCTGGTGAGTGGAGCTATATAACATACATAGATAGATAGATAGATATACATATATATGTATGTATTTATATATATATATAAAACAGCAGAAACTAAGCATTTTGAAACTTTGAACAAAAAAAAAACAGTACCACAAAAATTAATAAATGAATTGCTTCTGAAAATGAGTCACTGTTTCAAAACTCTCAAAACACTAAATGAAACAGTTGCATTGACAAATGGTGCATTTTTTTCAAAATGCCCAAAATACTCAATGAATTGCTTTGAAAATTCAAAGCAATTTGCTGTTTCAAAATAGTCAAAATGTTAAATGAAGCAATTACTTCAGACAGTGACAGAGTGTCTGACATCTAGTGAAGAGTGGGACACAGCTAAATAAACAAAAACATTTCCTGGCTCCAAACAGCGCAGGCAGTTCTCAAAAACTGATTGAAGGAGACAAGTGAGGGAAGCCACCAAGACAACAAGTTATAGGCTTTTGTGGCTGTGATTGGAGAAACTAGGGATAGTGCAAATTTTGCCTCTTGCATCACCAGTCACAGGTTTATGCTGGAGTGGAACAGACAAGGATTTTCATACAGCAAAATAGTTCAAATCTAGGCTTCAGTCTCCTATGTACCTTGTGGCAAACTAGAGCTGGTTTTTCACATCTTCTTGTGAAGAAAATCTTTCTCTGTTCCACTCCACTGTGAAACTGCACAACTGCATAACTGATGGAACAGACAAAAGTTGCACTGTGCACAGTTTCTCCCATCAGAGCCACACAGCCCTATAATGCCATCAGAGTTGTCATGGTTGTCTTGGAGGCTTCCCTCACTAGTCTCTTTATTGCATGGCCACTCAGTTTTTGAGAACTGCCTACTCCAGACTAGGGTTGGCCACCGAAACCCAATTCCAATATGGGGCCGGTTCCTCTACCATAGGTATCTACTGGACCGAGTCAGAATGCCGAGCACTAACTTGAACACTGAGAACGCAAATTGAACCAACAGACGAAATATCCAAACCAAATGTGAATAACGCACACAATTTATTTTCTGAACTGGGTAATGGGTGCTGCGCCTTCTTACTTTTGACGTGCACCATCTTGAACCAAATGCTGATTTAATGAAAGAAGTCATGTACAAACTGTACAGGTAGCAAAGTTAAACATAAGAGCAGATAACTCATGTTGCTAAAAGCACTTCACAATAAAAGCATTTTAACTCAGGATAAAGACTTTTACTGTGAAAATAACAGTGTAATTGTTCCATGCGACTGTTTCCAATTTGACACTGTTTTATTATTGATTGATGTAAATGAAGTCCAAGACATATTTAGTGACTTGAAAACGGTGATGTATCCCTGACTTGTCTAAAGAAAACTGGCTGTTACAGTGATTTGTATTAAAAATAATCCTTATATTTAGTTTGTCGAATTACTTTTGGTCTCTGTAAATGGAAGGGCTGTGTATAAAAATGGCCATAATCCCTAAATTGTTAATGTGATATTTTGATAACATCTTGTATCAAAGCTAAACAATCTACACTCTAAGCACATCTTGATTGTTTCATTTTGGCTCCATTGTGGTGGTGTACAGATACAACATTACAAACATTGTCACTGTCCAATTACATATGGACCTGACTGTTCACGGGGAGTAAAAATAAAAAAAATGCTGCAACACAAAAATTAACAAACATGCAAGGACAAATTAAAACATGTCCACATTTACTGGTTGCTACAGTCACACAAACGGGCAGATCATGTGACCAGTCCAACAATAACTAACAAATAAATGAAGCGTTTGTGAGAGATTGTTTTCTAGGAGCGACCTGCTCCACTGTTCGTGTGCGAGTCGGTTGTGTAGGAAAACACTGAGAGCAGATGGCATCAGACATCTGCTCTGAAATTATTGCCAACCGTCTCTTCTCACCTACGGGCGAGATGGTTCCTACCTATGACAGTGACCACGGCTCATAAACCATGTCAGCTTTATTTTCGCAGTTGTTTTCATGCACTGTCCCTCCTCCTGCTCCATCCAGGTCTCATCATCCATGAGGGATCATCAGTGTACCGCATCTTCAAGCGATGGCAGGCTGTCAATCAGCAGTGGAAGGTACTGAACTATGAGAAATCAAAGGACTTGGGCGACCCGTTGAGTTCGAGCAGCAAGGCGGGCGCTCGCTCCTCCCGCAGTAACAGCCACGGCCTGGCCAGCAGCAGCGGAGGGCGGCCAACCAGGAGGCTAAGAACTATTCTGAACCACCACTGTGGATACACCATCTTACACATCCTGAGCCAACTGCGGCCCAACGACCCACGGATCAGAGCCGCCGCCAACCGGGAGGTGGTGATGAGGGTCACCACCGTATGAGACTCAGTCAGCATGTGTGATGGCTCCATCTTTGTCTCCGGGTGTAAATGAGCGGAAGGGACTTGTGGACCTCATTTTAAATGTTAAAGTTTTGCGTAGGCGACAAAAGCCCTCTGAGGAGCTCGGTGATGCCTGGAGCATCAACAGACTGCACACGCTGGAGAGTTTCTCCTCTTCTTTCCTATTAAAAAAAAAAATCCAAGCCAGATGCGGCTTTTCAATAATTGAGGACCTGAGAAAAAAAAAAAAAGATAAAGCATTAAAAGACAGCAAAGATGAAATGTGTGGTGGAAAACTGTAAACAGGCTGCATTAACTAATTCAAGAGACATTTTTTTCCAGTTCAAGTATCAGGATGCACAGGGACGTTTTGTTTGATTTAACCCTCTCGCTTTGATTTGTTTGTATCCTTTTTGTTTTTTTACTCACGTTGATTTTGTACGGATGTATGATTTTTAGAGGGAATCCTGTAACTCCATACATGCCAAGCAATTCAACACAACTCTGTGTAAAGCTCTTTAAAGCTCTCCAAACCAGCCAATGCTGATTAAAAGACCGAAAACTGAAAATGACACCACATACAGACACCAGAGAGACGCAGAGACCACAACACAACAATAAGTCATTTACAAGTTAAGAAGAAAAAGAAATGAAGATTTCAGTGACACTTAAACTTTCTGCAATAACGTGTACATTTCACAGGGAATTTTGCATGGGTATATATCATTTTATTCTTCATCACATAACATAAGCACATTGCTCTATTTCCAATGGTGCTTGCCTAATGAACTCTTTAAAAATCTGATTTCATTGCACCAACGTTTTGTCACCGTGACAAATGGCAGTGTGACGCAGCTGTTCCAGCTCAAACAGCTGCTGTGTGCTGATTCAGATTTGATAATAAGTAAACTATTGGATTAAATATGGAGATCAAATGATCTCTAACTACTCAGTCTCACTCAGTCTCTTCTTTAAACTGTTCGTCGGGTTGGTCGTGGTTTTCTGCTGTTCTGCTTTGTTTTTAGTGTTTGACCTGTGTGAAACTACTCGTTACTTCAGGTAAGTCACATGAACACGCCTGCAGGCCGCCAGAGTATGATCAGTCCTGACAGAATAGTTGCATCATTCCCCAAGGCTTCATTTCTAACACATTAAAGAAGTATTCAAAGAATATAATTTAAAATATTCTGAGTGGGAAGGACGTCATTTTCATGGTGTGCCACAGAATAAAATAATGAATTATCCATAAAATAACCCTGAACCTTCATTTTCTGATGGTTAAATCTTGTTGGGATTCAAACAGTTGTATCCACGTACAGTTAAGACCATAGGTTTACATACAGTTTGGCCTTCAATTCAATTTATCTATACAGTGCCACATCATAACATAGTGCTGTGAAAAAAATTGTGCCCCCTTGAGCTTTTACACGTTATATTTTTTTTTTATGAAATCAAACTAAAAATAAAAAATTCCGACTCCTTTATAATAAAATTTCTAAAATTATGCAATTAAACATTTCCACGTCACTGAATATGTCTTGGACTTCATTTACATCAATCATGAAGAAATACAAACAGTACGGTACTGTATGGTAAACCTGTGTCAAGTAAGCAGTTCTCAAATACTGAGTGACCGTGCAAGAAGGAGACAAGTGAGGGAAGCCAACAAGACACCTATGACAACTCTGACGAAGTTATAGGTTTCTCTGGCTGTAATTGGAGTAATTGTGCATAGTGCAAGTTTTGCATTTTGCATCATTACTCACAGCTTCATAGTGGAGTGGAGCAGATAAGGATTTTCAGACCACAAAATAGATCAAACCTAGGCTAACATCTCTCATGTGCTTTCTGGCAAACTGTAGCTGAACTTTCAAGTCTTCTTTTTCGGGAAATCCTCTGCTCCACTCCACCATGATGTTGTGTATCTGATGATGCAAAATGCAAAACTTGCACTATGCACAATTTCTCCATTCGCAGCCAGAGAAGCCTATAATTTAATCAGAGTTGTCATGGGTATCTTGTTGGCTTTCCTCACTAGTCTCCTTCTTGCACGGCCACTCAGTTTTTGAGAACTGCCCACTTGACACAGATTTACCATACAGTACCATACTGTTTGTATTTCTTAATGATTGATGTAAATGAAGTCCAAGACATAGTGACTTGGAAATGTTCATGTATCCATCCCCTGACTTGTCTAAAGAAAACTGACCCTAAAGTGATGATTTATTTGCATTATTCTAATGAGGGCAAATACTTATTCACAATTTTGTTTTGGGTTTGATATTTTTATTTAATTTATGCCACATTGTAGAGATTTGTTTTCACTGTGAGTTTAAACAGCATAATTTCAGAAATGTTATTATATGGAAGCCTGAATTTTTTTTTTAAGTTTGATGTCATAAAACATTTAAAATGTAAAAGCTCAGGGGGCACAAATTTTTTCACAACACTGTAAGTTGCCCCAAGGCACTTCAACCTTCAAACCTTACCCACCCCCTGAGCAAGCACATTGTTGATAGTGGTCAGGAAAAACTCCCTCAGGCATTTTGATTACAGGAAGAAACCTCAAACAGACCAGACTCAGCAGGGTGACCATCTGCTTTGGCCATACTAAAAAGAACAAATAAAACACAACACAACAAAGAGTTGTCAAACATGCAGAGACAGAAATGTTGCAGCTAATCAGACTGTTTTATCTCAGCGGGCAGACTATTCCACAGAAAAGATGCACAATAAGAAAAACCTTCTTCCTCAATTTTTCCCAATTCCACACACACTCCAATAAATTCAGGTGTTTAGTCAACTAGAAGGTCTGCTTTATTTCCATGAGATTTTTATTCAAAATGACTAAGAGACAGATTTATTTCAACTTTTATTTACTTATCAGACTTGCGGTGGGTCAAATGTTTACATACATTTTGTTGTTATTTGGTGGTATTGCCTTGAAATTGCTTAGCGTGATCATACATTTGGGCGGCACGGTGGCTTAGTGGTTAGTACTGTTGCCTCACAGCGAGAAATTCCCAGGTTCGCTTCCGACCTGGTCCTTTCTGTGTGGAGTTTGCATGTTCTCCCCGCGTTTGCGTGGGTTCCCTCCGGATGCTCCGGCTTCCTCCCACTTCCAAAGACATGCAGGTTAGGTGAATTGGTGACTCTAAATTGAGTGAGAGTGTGAATGTGTTTGTCTATCTATATGTGTCGGCCCTGTGATAGACTGGAGGCCTGTCCAGGGTGTACCCCGCCTCTTGTCCAATGACTGCTGGGACAGGCTCCAGCCCCCCGTGACCCTTAACTAGAATAAGCGGGTTTAGAAAATGGAAGGATGGATCATATGTTTAGAATTACTTCTAACAATATTTACCTGGAATTTTGGACTTCTTCCTGACAGAACTTGTGGAAATAAAGTACAACCCCAAATCAGAAAAAGTTGGGACGGTATGGAAAATGCAAATAATAA
>OMMV01177041.1:0-16245 GCA_900302635.1 Chatrabus melanurus | reverse complement strand
GATGGCGGAATTCGAGCCGCAGCACAAGGCGGAGATGCGCCAGCTGAGGAGGACGGTGGACCAGCTGGCCTTAGAGAAGTCCGAGGCCGAGATGGAGAGAGAGAAGCTCTGGGGGGAGCTGCAGATGATCCAGAGTCTGCGCGGCCAGCAGACACAAGAGTGCAAAGACATCAGCGGGGAGCTGAAAGGCTGCGAGCGCGAGCTTCGCTGCGCGCACGAGACCAACCGCGAGCTCCAGCAGCGTTTGTTCCAGCTGGAGAACCAGTATAAGCACTTAGAGGAGGCGCACAGGCAGCAGATCCACCGTCTGCAGCGGCAGGTGGAGTCCCGGGTGGTGCCCATCATTACGCAAAGCCATCCTCTGGGCGCGTCCTTGGAAGAAGTGCAGGAGTGCGCGCGCGACGTGTCCGCAGGATGGGTCCAAACCTTTGACATGTATCAGAAAAAGGTGGAGGAAATGGAGCAGCGCATTAAAGAGGACCAGGCGAGACTGAGGGACGTGCACGCAGAGAAGATGTTTTACGCGTCAGAGCTGGGTAAATTAAGCGCGGAGGCGGAGAGGCAAAGCAACATCCAAATGCGTCTGGAGGAAGAACTCATGCACACGCAGGAGAAATTCCGCGTGGACCTCGGTGAACATCAGGTGGGAGTTGGTTCTATTCTTAAACATGACTGTGGCGTCCTGGAAGAGGAGCTGCTGCTCCCTCTTTTGTGCCACACCCACTCTCCCTTTTCAACACACACGCGCGCGCGCACAGACACATAGCCACAGCAGCAACAATCTTTATTATTAAAGGGGTCATATTCTCTGAAAGCATTTTTTAACCTTTTACACATGGTTGGGGTTTCATGTCTCACGTCCTCAAAGTCCCACAATTCTGTCCCTGCATGCAGAAAAGGTTTAGGCATGAAGCTCATTTTAAGACTTTCCTGACTTATGTCACAGATGTTTAAATCTGAACTTCTGCTTGCTCTGTGGGACACACCCACTGAGCCGCACTGCTTTGTGGGATCCGCCCAAAAGAAACAGAGATTCTCCCTCACAGTAAAATGGACTGCAGTGAGGACATGTGGTCCCACTCCCAAATCATACCATAATTTGAGCAACGCATGCCTTTTGTTCCCCTACATCTCCCAAGTCCTTTGGCTGATTTCCACCAAACTTGATATGTGGATGACGATCAACCCCAGAATTACCCTTCAATGATATTTTTGGCAAAGGTCAAGGGTGGGGGTCAAAGGTCAAAATTGGGATTTTTCACTCCAATTTACACCAAACCTGGCAAACATATGGAGGTGGGTTCTGGAATTGCCCAGCAAGGTTAAATTAGCCAAAATCAATAATTTGAGTGAAGGTCCAGCTCATTGGGGTCAAATATGAGATTGCCGTAGCCCTTACCGTCTTCATGCCCATTGGTGCTATTACCTGGTAGTGTTAAATCAAGTTGATCTACAGCTTGATTTATACTATGATAGAGTTGATTTAACACTATTTGGAGTGATGGCCAGATATACTCCTGCGGAGTTCATTTTACACTGCAAAATTTACTGTATTTCGCTAAGGGCGTGGTTAGCTGCAGCTTCTTTCTATTTAAAGCAACACGTACAGAAATTTTAACTAACTGTATAATTGGTAGTCTTAAAACAGTTTTTTTTTTTTTTTTTTAAATTTAGTGAGGTAAACATGTGCACATTTACCTCCGCAGGGATAATCTCTGTGCTACCGGACATGTCTAATGACATTTTTGCCTATTCAGTGGTGACAAGAAGCAGTTTGTGTTTTTAGCCTGCCACGTGCCATTCCATTAATTAGCTGGTTAGCTCCTGATGGTATTTGCATTCTAAATCAATAATGCACCAATTAATCATTTTCTTCCCAAGTCATCTTTACTTGCACCACGGTACCATTCCTTATTGAACATAGCCTCTTGCTACCAAGATCCTTCTTAGTCTGCACGTTTGGCTAGGCTCTGTTTATCCCAGCTCTTAATTGCCTTTACTGATAATGGTGTTTGAAACCCTACCCTTCCCTGGGGTCAGGAGGTGGACCACACGTTGTTTACTTATGTGTCAGGGAAGGGTGATTGATGGGGAGAACAGTGCATATTCCAGGCATCCCCTCCCCTTAGAGACCACGGGAAAAACAGGTTTTTCTCTACAACCATCACAGTTGCACTGATGCTGATATCCAAGTCCCATTTACTTGTACTGGGTGCCGCTAGGGAGCTGAGTGTGGGCGTGGTTACAGAGGCAAGTAAAGAGGACCTGGTTGGAAGAGACATTGCAAACAAAATTTTCATTGGGAGATAAAAGATTTGGCCCTGCGATGGACTGGCGGCCTGTCCAGGGTGTATCCCACCTCTCACCCAATAACTGCTGGGATAGGCTCCAGCACCCCCGTGACCCTTAATTGGAATACGTGGGTATAGAAAATGAATGAATGAATGAATGATAAAGGATTAATAAACACAAATATTGTCCTGTCTTGAGATGAGGCAGTTCCCATCATGCCATGAGACAGCATTCTGTTAGCAATCATTGCCAATGTTTTTGTGTAGGAAAGGTGACCTGAGGCCTCCGGGCTTCGAGCTCATGTTAATCCTTCTCTGTTGTACACGGAGAGAAAGTGTTGGCTGTGAAATCCTCGTAACTCACCACATCCATAAATATATAATGACCTTGGCAACCTCACGTGTGCTGTCCTAATCACGGATCTTGTGTGCAGTATTTGACCTCAGTGTAAAAGGACTGAATAGCTTGAGTGGCTAAATGGCATTTTACCTCCCTGGTACTTTATGGCTCCGAGCTCACAGCAGCCACTTAAACCAATTAGCTGTTAGACTGACAAATCCTCATTAGCCGCCCAAAGACGGAGCCTCAAGCAGGTCAGTCAGCTGCAAATATCTGCACTGCTCACATGCAGGATGTTAAATTGAGCCCAGCACCTGTTCTGGATTTGCAAATACCATCAGTGGAAAAGCATCAAGTAAGAAGTGGGGGCCAGTTGACAGTTTTTCAGCATTAGTGGTGAACAAGGATAAAGTTAAATCCATAATTGGACGTTAACACCAATTTCAGACATTAAGTGTTATTATCACAGTATTTGCATCCAAATTGAGCAGCAGATGTTGGAATTACATTCACATTTTTAATTTCATCCCTCCATTTTGGGGCAATTGGCTGCTAAGCTGTTTCATGGTCAGGCGTCTGTTACGTCATTGTAGGCAAGGAAAAGTTAACCGACCTTGACTTTGCAGCTGAGGCTGTGATCTCTGTGAAATCATTGGATGCCCTGACTGCAGCACTTGAGAAGCTGAGTGAGGAGTCAGAGTGTCTGGGTTTGCAATGTTCCTGGATCAAGACTAAGATCCAGGCTTTCAATGACTTCCAGGACTCAGCTGTCAGAAGTGTACCTGTATGCAGTGAAAGTGTTGAACATGTGGAGACATTCACTTATCTCAGCAGTGACATTTATGTCTCTGGGTCATCTGCCTTTGAGATTGAGAGACACCCGGGAAGAGCTTATGGAGCCATGAGGTCGCTGGACAGAGGTGTTTGGTGATGCCGATACCCTTGCAGGAGAATGAAGGAAGGTCCAAGTCTTTGGGGACCTGGTGGTTCCAGTCTTACTGTATGGTTGTGAGACCTGGACGATACTCAGTGACCTAAGACGGCAACTGGATGTCTTTGGTGCTAGATCTTTCTGGAGAATCCAATGCTATGGCCAAATGGTGCACTTCCCTGGGCATGACCCAGCATGAAGGTGCCTTGGTGCTGAAGACCCCAGCGACTGGAAAAAAGCCAAGTGGACATCTACGTTTCACCTGGCTGCAGCAGATAGATGGCTGCTTTTGGGAGGTGGGGATGGACCAGTTGTCTGCTTGGGTGGTTCTTTAACCCATACATACATGCATATCCTCTTCTTCTAAGGTTAGGCATTAAAAGCCTGTTGGAAGATTTGGCGTATCTGAGCGGTTGCTCTCGGGTTTATAGAAATTGTACAGGGATCGGAGGCTAAATCGGAACTTGGCCCAGTACTTGTCCAGTCTAGACTTGAAGGCATTCAGTGTAGGTGCTGGTATAACCCTTGGTTGGAATTAATGGGATGCAACAATGCTCAGCACCAGTGCATACTCCCAGGCCTGACCTGCCCTATAGCCACAAAATTCCAATTTTGCATTTAAGTTTGAAGATCATAGTCCAGGTCAAATATGAATTTTCATCTCCGTTGCTTGAGATACGATACACCTTTGTTTCCGTGTCGATATATCACGGTGGTCTGATGTTTTCCTCAAACTTACCTTTGATCTTAAACAGGTCACTAAAAAAAGTAACGAAGGACAAATTTCTGAACATGTTGCACCTCATCGTTCATTTAGAAGTCGAGCTATGTACAAATAGAAGCTTACACGTTTTTCAACTTCCAACAGTGAATGTCAAGGGTCAAAAGTGTTTGCAAGATACCGAGGTACCATTATGTTTGTAATTCAGTGTTTTATCTTTTGTGAGACATCAACAAAACCAATAAAATGATGACAATCCTCCCGTTTGGTCTTTAGTCACTGTGGTGGTGGAACTGTCATCTTTTTCTTTTCTTTTTTTTTTTTTTGCTCCAGATGATTATTGAGCAGCTGGAGCGTGAGAGGAACATGATGGCCAACATGATTACAGAAAAGATGCAGGAGCACCAGCAGCTGCTTCAGGTCAAAATGGATCTGGGTTTGGAGGTGGCTGCTTACAGGTGAGATGACAAATTTTTCTAAATCACCACCTACAAAAAATTTAAACGATATAAAACTTAAAGTGTGTTATTACAGTATATCCGGGTGCAGGGGAAAACTCTACCTGGAAACATGGTCAAAGTACGATTTCAAATCATCATTGCACTTAAAAAAAAAAGAAGTTAAATATGAAAAGGTTTTTGTTTCCAGGTTGTTTCCGTAATCAGCCTGCTGATGGAAAACTCGTGTGCCCCACTGTACAAATAGCTGCTTTGCTCACTCTTCCATCAGGTGGATGAACTGAAAAACAGTTCAAATTTACCGTTATAAATACTACATGCACTGTGTATTTATTTTTAAATCGGGGTCGAGTTAAGGAAGTCTAGCGCAGGATTTTCTAAAATAAACAGTTTCCCGTATGATGAGGCTCGATGTGGCAGATTGTCTAATGGCACATCTGTTTTATTTTGAATTGTTGGAGCATGCTGCAACGCCTTCTTATGGGCGTAGAGTGCTTTTTGCATGTGTCACGAGTCGTGTTTTGTTTGGGGATTCACAGTGATGCGTGCACGATCCTGCGTGCACTGTGGATGATGTTATTTTAGGTCAGACTGTCGGAACACACTCTCTGGAGAGGTTGTCCCTTTTTGATGGACTTCAGGTTTCTGGTGTTTGTTTTTTTTTTAAAGAAAGGTAGGCCTTTTAACCAAATGATCACAAGGTATGGATAAGATGATAGTGGATTATGTTTTAGTTTTACTACCATTTATGGCCAGGTGCTGGGTTGTAAGTCCATTGTGTTTAGTTTAAGAGAGTTGAAATGGCAGAGCTGGATGAGGCGCATCGTCTTGTGAGGTATTTATCCTTTGTATTGTTTTAACATTACTAATTACTCTGTAATAGGGCGTAACTAACATTTACGTTGACTCGTGCTTGTTTTAAAATATTTTTGTTCTTTTTTTTTTAATGTTCATGTAGGGCTCTTCTGGAAGGTGAGAAAGCAAACCTACAAGACTCATACAGGAGGGCAAATCAACATCAGAGAGAAAAAATAATAGGTATTTAAAATTATTTACTAGGTTTGTTGATAAATCACATGACTGCCAATACTAAAATATGTAATATAATGTAGAACATGACAAAACTCAAAAGGAAATGTCAATGCATGAAGTGCCAAATTACTTTTCTGCCTCAGATATCAAGATGCCAGCCCAACCCTGCAGTCCAAGAGTTTCCTCCTCAACCAGACAACATGTGGATGTCAGATACATGCAGCAGGCTTCCAACCTAAGGCGATCCCCTCTGCCATCCTCTGGGTCCTTAAGACCCTCTAGGGTCATTCCTATTTCCGTTACAGGCAGAATCCGGCAACAGAGTCCTGCCTCTAGACGGGACATGATCTCATTCACCAAAGCTCAGGCTGCAGATTCTGCCTCTGCTTCCAAAAACAGACAAGTGGGACAGAACGAAAACCAAATGTGTCCAGACGTGGGGAAAGCAACAGAAGAGAAAATTGTGATCATCAAACAGGTTTCTCAGGCAGAGAATAAAGTCAGTCCCATCATGCGAGCCGCTGCCGAGAATAAACCTGAGAGAATGGTGTCACCATCAGTGTGGAGTGAGAGCAGTAAAATGGAGACAGAAAGCAAAACAGAAGTGACCGATGGTGAGGAGAAAGGAAATTTATATGACGGTGAGTCCACAGATAAAGACAAGATGGAGTCTACAACTGTCCCGTGTGAGAAAAAGATATTAGACTCTGTTTCTGTTGAGGAGATAATTGAGAAAGTTGTAAAACCTACAAGTACATATAAAGATTTCTCCTCAGGAGAACCGAAGGTAACGGATCACGTCGAGAAAACTGAGCAGAAAGATGGTACCACTAAGACACAGATTGTCCTGGAGTCCAAGGTGGAGGACGAGATGGATGTGTCTCAGGACGCCGCCCTGGATAACCTTTTAAGTCATGGGGTGAAGAAGGTGACACTGGAAGACATCAAGGACACAGCAACAGGAAGCATGATCCCGAATCTGCTAAGTGGCCTAGACGCAGGTGAGAACTTGCAAAACAAGACCGTCAGCGTGGAGATCATTGAGGAACCCATGGAGTCGCACAGCGTTGAGTGTGAGGTAGAGCACAGGTCCGAGCCTACTTTTTATGAACTCTCCTCAAAGCATTACCAAATCGATGAGCTAGAAAATATCCCCGACTCTCAAAGTCAGAGGTGTGATGATGAGCTCGTAAAAACGTTCACGACAGACGAGAGCCACAGCATGGATGGATCTGTGGAAGTTCAGGAGGTTTCAAGAGAGAGTGAATCCCCATATTTCTGTCAGGAACAAGAGTCTCACGAGTACTTTGTCTCCACACCTGATGAAAATCTGTCTGAACCAGAGGAAAGTGGCGGAATAACCTCATCCGGCCATTATGGAATTGTGGATGACCTGTCAGATGAGCGGTATTATGAAGACCAAGGACTTTCACCGAAAAGTATGATTGCTGAGGAATTCGATGAATACAAGTTCATGTCAAGTGACAACACGTTTGTCCCAGAATGCATAATTGAAGAAGAGGTTCATGTGTCTCCTACAGTGCAGGAGTCAGTGCTGGAACTCCTCAGAGAAGACTCTTTGGAGCCCAAAGAACAGCTGACAGAAGCCCTCGAGAAGATACAAGATGCAGTGTCAGGCCCACTGAAGGAGGAACTGGCTTATCTCACAAAACTCAGCCGTGAAAGTCCAGACAGTTTGGCTGTCGATGTCAAAAAGCAGTCCAGCGACAGTGGAACCACGACAATCATCGCAGAGCTGAATGTCTCTCAAACTCTGGAAGAATCCGGGCTGCTGGATGTGGAAGACCTATCTGAAGAGCAGATCATGGCGGCCCTAAGCTCTTCTCATACAGGTCTTGACAAGGTCTTCCATGGTGGAGCAGGAAGAGGGTACAGCCTGAGGATCTCCAAAGATGAAGACGTTCCACACAGTGAAGGCGACAAAGAAGAGCATGTGGCTGACATCACTGACAAACAGATAAAACTGGAGCCTTCAGAGAAGCCGTTCACCTTTCAGATGGCCGCGCACAGCAGCCATGTTCAGGCTACATCTGAGCAACTGGTGCAGACGAAAATCTCTGAGACCCCGCTGAAGATCTCTCAAGAGAAAAGAATCGCTACGGTTTATCTTGAAAGTCCTCCAGATAATTAATAAACTTTCTGGTGGATCTACAGTGCTTGTTGCAGTGTACATTCACAGGTTGTTCCAATGCAGAAGTCCCACACATGCAGTTTTGACACTGGTTGCAGCCGTCGCATTAATGCTGATGTTTTTACAGTAAGAATCACAGTAAACAGTATTGCTCCAAACTAGAAGGTTGGAGAGCACGTATTTCTGCCACTGTAATACTGGCCAACCATTATTATTTCCAAACTAGAGGATAGTCACAATTCTGACTTTGATCCTCGTCAGATCTTTGTGACATCATAAGGCATGATTTCTATAGAGTGATTTAAAAGGAAAACCTCAATGTCTCGCAATGCAAAATACAAAAGAAAAATGCTGAGGCAGGTTCAGATCAACAACAACGTTTGCTCAACTTGTGAATGACCCAGAAAGCATCTCCCCATAAGCACAGAGCCACAGACAGGGGGCGATCTCATAACCTGACTGGCCTCCTCTGTTGGTTAGCGATCATTTTAATACTTAACTGTACGCCAAGAATTCAAAATTTCAATTAACATTTTTTTGTTATTAACTGCAGCAATACCTGTCAAAACATTTAATATCAAATAAAAATGTAATAGCTATGACCAAGTTTAAGTAATATTGAGACGTTTTTATGGTAGGACTGTTGCATTGTGTTCACGCTTTTATAACTCAGTTTATTTGGATTTCTTTATTTTTGTACTAACCTGTGTTGTGTGACTTATTCAGTTTGCAGCAGACAATAATTCTAGTGTGGGCTTTAATTTTTTCTTTGTAAGCCGTGCACTGCTGGCAAATGGAATTACAGTATATATCTCAGAACATGTTGGTTTATGTTGAGCAGTGGTCACTGACTTATGCAGAACATTGTAAAGTTTGTAGCTGATGACAGTGTACAGAAAAAAGATTTATCTGACGGAAATGCACATGTTTTGAAGGCAGAAATCAAAGTCTGGTGTAAGTGTATGCAGGACTTTTAACTGGTTGTCAAGCAGAACAAAATTTGGTGTTTTCATTTAAATTTACTAACAACTAATTAATAATTAGAAATATATATGTACAAACATATGAAAATTTGATATTTGTGATGTACTCCCTTTGTAAATTAACCATCTCATTCTGAAATTTTTTTTATTTTAAATTTACAGTTTGGGAAATGGAGATCAGCCAATTATTCGATTTGAAATTTACTTTAAAATAATGTTTGTTTTTTTATTAAGTGATGATTCCCCCCGACATCATATTTTGGGGCTATAAAAAAATGACATAAGAAAAGAACAATTCAGGCAAGAAAAAGTAGATGTTCTGAACCATGTGCTGGAAAAAAAGGGCTTATTTGAACATTTATGTGGCGATATATTTGGATGCCACCATCACTGATCTGCCAGATTGCACTGTCCTATAGGAGGCAGTAGTAAGTTTGGACAATTGCTTCCCAATTGTTGTTTTTTTTTTTTTTTTTCTTTCCAAAAAACAAAACAAAACAAAAAAATCAAGAGAAATGCATTGTTGGAGCCAAACACAATTGTTTTTATTAATTTTTTTGTGTACACATTTGTTATTACACTATGGCTTGAATGATTCACCTTTGCTCTGACATAAGTGTGTTCAGGACGTGACTATTTTTGGATCATCAGCTTAGTGGCACTGGGTGTTCACAAGAGTGTGTTGTGTCCTATTTGTAGAAACAGATATGGTCCAATATAATTGCAGCCTGGAGACCGTACACTTGGTAACTGTTGAGCGCTGTCCTCACAAGTCATGTTTTTAGCACCATGTTTGAACAAGCAACAGTGATTGGAGAAAAGGTGCTTTTAAAACGAGGCTAAATATAGATTAATAATCCTAAATTTTGTTTGAAAAGTGAACCCTCTTAAAAGGTGTTTTTACAGAAGTACCCAGATGCAGCATTTTCTCTATACAGTACTGTGCACAAGTTTTATGGAGCCTAGAATTTTGATGAAAATCAAATCAGCAGGTTACGAGAACATCAAATTTTAAACACGCAAACATTCCTATTTCAACAAAAGTAATATGAGATTTTTTTTCAATTTAATCGCAGAAATTAAACAATTATCTCATTACAAAAAATTTAAAAAAATAATTCCAAAAAAAATAAAAATAAGTCAGTTTACTGATAGGTACATTACAACACAAAGATAGTTGTGGGTGATCACTCAACTATAAAATGATTGTAAAAACCTCAACAATACAACCCAATTTTCTTAAAAACCTGAGATCACTGACATGAAATTATAAAGTTTTATTGCCTAAAATAATGATCCATTTTTAAAGACGAAAAGTGGCCACACGTTTGACTTATATATATATATAAGCAAATTTAGTCACATTAAATGTGTGTAAAAACGTTGTGCAGTACTGCATTTCCTGGTCTATATATTGCAGTAATTGAGACAGAAATTGATTATGGAAAACTGCATTTAAAAAAAAAATCATTGCTCTGAAATTGTACTTTAAGAAGTTTCTTTGTGATTTTACTTTACATGTACATACACAATGTAATCTGGATCCAATGTGC
Organism: Chatrabus melanurus; assembly: GCA_900302635.1. NCBI lineage: Eukaryota > Metazoa > Chordata > Actinopteri > Batrachoidiformes > Batrachoididae > Chatrabus > Chatrabus melanurus. Next base: position 5,784 of record OMMV01177041.1, on the reverse strand, counting down.
TATTTCATATCAAACTGTGTGCATCATGCAGAAATGCATTTCACCATAAATCTTTATAGAGTCAAATGTTAAAAATGTATCACATCCTGGGCAGTCCAGTATCATTATCTTTACTGAATTAATGATTTGTATTGAAGAAATTACACCCTTTTTCAGTCGATATAATTGACAGCCCTAACTTGGAAATTGGTTTATCTTAAATATAATTTTTTTTTAAAACAATGTGTATGTTTTCTGTTTGTGTTTCTTGAAAGCATCTTATTTCACCCAATGTACAAACAAATATGTACATAATGAATTATTATACAATAGCTGCCACTATATTCATCAATAGATCCTATCGCATATAGCCAAAAATCGACCCAGAATGCACTGCGTCGTCAACTTCCGGAGATTTTGGAAGACAACGGAATTTCCGGTCACTTTCATACAGTGAGGGGTTTCGCTTTGCGGCGCCTGGAAAATACATTATATTTCTACATGTGTCTGTGAGAAAGCTGCGCAAGTTTATCCGATTTTGGAAGAGTGTGACCATGAAGGTTCAGAGAGGAAGCAACATCAGCGTACGGCTCTGTTGGCGATCTGAACCGGACAGCTGTGCCGTGGACACGGGACTTTGAAACAGTTACCTCCGCTTCGTATTAGCGACGTTATGCCCGCCTGCTTATTGACTGTGGGTGGACAAATGAAAGAATCAAAAAACACAAATGTGATGACGGCTTTTGGATGTTTACTGAGCCTCACGTCGAACTCGTAGAAATTGGAAGTATCGAACCCTACGAAGCTGTGTGAAGCCCGAAGCTGCATCAGACATCAGCGCGCTGTGCGCCACTTCAGGAGAAGTGAAATCAGCGGGATGTGGTTGAAGTACGGCTGTCTGGAAATCTTGGCAAAAAAAAAAAAAAAGGCAAAAATAAAAGTGCACCCCTACGTTGGCCCGTAAGTAACTATATGCAATAGGGTCTATTTTCCAAACGGAAACCATTCTTAAGAGAACTAAATATAAGTAGCTCTTTGTCCAATCCATTAAAGTGGAACACAAATTGCCAAGATCTATAAGCTCAACCATTCTTGGCCATTTGGCTCAAAAACTTCTCCGTCCTGCCGACATAGCACTAGTGTCAATAGACACCACCATGATCTCATCTGGACCTGACAAAACCAAGAATTGTAACATCCATACGAAATGTCACAAATATATTACAATACCAGTACGACATACCCCGATGTGTAAAGACATCCACAATTCGCCGCCACTACGCAGCCATGGGTTGCACGTTGTGGGGGGGAAAGTGTGCCAAAATCTCCTATAAATATAGAAAGAGAAGAAGTCCTATACAGGCCCTGAGGCCCATTGATGCCAGTGCTTATGCCAACTCCTTATCCCACTGAGATACTAAATATAGGGCACTAGGTATTTTCATCATTATGAAGTACGGACAACGATTATGAATGACGGATGCTGCTGCAGTTTGCAACTGAATTGTAAGAATGTCTGCTGTCATGTGATCTTGACTGCATCTGGGCGGATTCTGGGCAGTGTATGGTGGGCTTTGTGTTGCATTCGAGATACATCATAATGGTTTGTGACAGTATCATGCTGGTTCGTGGCCATAGGGCCAAGACTACTCATAACTCGGCAAGTTGCTGCCATGAAACTGCCAATAGTCCTTGAGCCAGAGGGTTGCTCAGTCTCATTTTGAGGGATTAAATGTGGTGATTTTTCAGTAGCTATGCATCCCTAGTTATGGAAAATGTGTGATAGCATTGCATCCATGGTAGTGTTCTAGCATTATAGCATTGTCATTATCAATATGCATGGCAGATGAATATATTTTATTCTCACCTATATGATTAGGTTTAGATTTTTAAAGATATTTTTTAGTAGTTTTGCCAATTTTTTTGCAACCTAGGGGTAGGGGTAAAGCATCTGTCATAGAAACTACGATACTAACCCCAGCACCTTCATTTGGGTATCATTGAAAACAGAAAATATTGGAAAAAAATTTCCATATGTATTATGGCTATTGAGCTTCAACAGTTGTGGCACCACAGTTAAGAATGAGGGATTGGTTAAAAAAATAAATGCCAAAATCATGCATTTTTGGATAAAAAAATGCTGATTTTTTTCCCCCTAATATCATTGACACCAGACTAACTATCCATTCATGGTACTTTAATTGGCTTCAAAGTGGATTTTCATGCCAAATTAGGAGCAGGTAGGGGGGAAGTCTTTCATCCCACAACCAATCATACATTAGCCCTATTTCACAAACGTTTTGCAGAGGTAGGGTTATAAAACTGGTGAAAAAATAAGGAAAACTACCATGGATGCAATACTATCACATATTTTCCATAACTAGGGCTGTAGAGCTACTGGAAAATCATAATGAGATTTAATCCCTCAAAATGCAACTGGTGGCCAAACGTTGGGGGTCTGGCTCAAGGACTACAAGACATCAATTCATTCACCAATACATCATCACAACGTCACATGACACGCCAAGGAGGCGGAATATTTTGAAGATTTCATGGCCTACGGTGACGCATCATGGCACCATGATGTGGTGCCTGACGTCAGCAAGTTGTCACAAGGAATCACCAACTTTTAGACTGGCTTACAATTCAGAACATGTTGTGTTAAACATCGTGAAGGTGGAACCCCCCCCCCAACCTTTAAGCATAGTGTGGCAACAAAGGATGCGATGACAACTATTTCAAGCTTCAGAGTTGGAGTTTCTGTCTGTGCCACTGGAAGGCACAGCTGAAGACACATGAGGCTTTGTTTCCCCTTTAGTTCGTCTCTGCCGCCTCTCAGACACCTCCGGTGTCCTGCAAAACAAACATTTCATGGTTCTTCCACTAAAACGTGTCTCTAAAATCAGCCGAATTTGAATATTTGTTGATCTGGATTGCTGATTTGACAGTCTGTGCTCTATATTTACCTGGCCAGCATGTCCACAGCTTTTTGCGTAGCTTTCGTCCTCTTGTGCTGGGGACCGTACATCAATCTCTGAATCTCCAGGCACTGAATTCAAAAATAAATTCATAGCAGCGGAGCGGTTAGTGGAAGATGAGCGGTGCAACTCAAACTCAGAGGGGAATAAACCCTTCCTAGCAACGTGTGAATGCTCCAAACATCCCAAAATAACTGCTTCACCTGTGCTGACCACTCGGACGGCCGAGTCAACACGCGAGATTCAAGAGAACCTGAGATGGTTCACATTTTACCGTTGGCTTGTTTCAGTCCAGATGATGGCTGAGCTCTATGACACAGCACCAAAGTGATAAAGTGTAATAACCTCCAGAAAACGCACAGTATGTGCACACACAGCACGCGCACAGGGCGGCACCAGAAGAAAAGGCGCCTGTTACGCAATCACCGTAAATCACAAACAGAACCTTGTACTGTAGTAAGGCAAGTGGGAGAGAAAAGTTTCCCTCCTCACCAGGGAAAGTAAAACATTTGGTAATCTGGAACACATCCATCTGGCCTCATGTATGTTTTCACTGTTGCTAGGGCTGATGTAATAGAAGGCCTTTTTTTTTTTTCCCTTTTCCAGCATCGCCACAGAGTAAAGGGGAAAATGTCAAGTGTGTGTATGTGTGTACCATTGTTCTGTGTGTTTTTGCTGGTTCCTATTATCGTGGCGTTATCTCCCTCCAGAACCCAGGTTTTCCACTTTCGCACTCACAGAGCAGATGCTGTCACGATGACAGCTGAAGCAAATATCTGTTCGGTCAGGGCGCTTCAGAAAGGTTAGCGTGCCGACGGCACGTAGAGAGCGTGACACCTGATGCATCCTGTCACACTTGGACCCTCTGTGTACCGCGGTGCAACGATAAGACAACATAGCAACCGAGCTTCTTCACTTACAGGCATGTTGTGGCTTTGAAACAGAAACCTGAGGTTACTGGTGGGCGCCGCGAAAGTCGTTCCTCATCACTTAAGACATATAATCTTGTTGATGTCAAATCCTTTGCTTACAAACATACAACAAAGCCAACTAATAGGTGATTATTATTCATTCGACGCATGTCGCCTGAAAGGACATAATGGGGTTCTACTTTAATTAGGGTCATTGTCCCCTTAATTAACAGCAGTTAATGGATTTCTAAAGTTTTGATGCCCATCTGTCAGGCTCCATCCAGTCTGACAAAGCACAAAGTGACTCTGTATGATATTTTTACACCGGGGATTGCGGCTCAGCACGCTTCACCCGTCCAAGATTAGCATGCGACTCTGATAGCGCCGGGCCGATCACGGGACAGCGGAAATAGCACTTCTCAGATTGACAGGGAGTCTTTGTGTGTGTGTGTGTCTGTCAACAGGCCATTCATCCTCTCCGGAGTGCAGTACGTGGCCACGCCTCCTGACACTTGACCTTTACAATAAATCCTCCAAAATAGCAGGAACAATTCCATATTCGATGTAAACAACCAGTGAGCCATACGGCATTTTTAATATGCATTTTCCGGTTGGAACCAGAGATCTGAGCAAGCTCACAAAGTGATACGCCCGCACTCTGCCATGGTGAGTGCGTGCATGTATTATTTAGCAGCGGCAGTACATCTTTAGTGATGGAACAACTGAATTAACAAAGTGTTCAACCTCCGTATTTTTAGAGCCCAGCAGGTCTGGCTATACCAAGCCCCAACATCTGGCACTGAAAAATGAAGCCAACGCGGAAGTGGTAAATCTTGGAGTTCCCGCTTCTTGGAGTTCCCACTCCACCAAGACCCCCATGTCAAAATATCAAATTTTACAGCATAAATAAACATGTTGACAGCCTGGTACAAAAAGGTTTTGGTCTCTATAGCTAGTTTCCCCGTTCTTTGTAACTCATCGGTTTAAGCTATTTTAAGCCATAAGGTTATGAATAATTAGGGGCGTGGTCTACTTGAGTGACAGCTGTGTGCCAGAATCAGGACCACGCTACCTCCTGTGGACTTGACCCTATTGAGTCGACTGTTTGTCATTTCTGAGCATTTTATTACAAATATCTGAGATAATATGGCTTGCGGTGTGGATAATTAAACTAATGGACCATCTCAGGAGTCGGTGTGCCAGTATTTCCCGTGACTGAACTTTTAGTATTATTTAATTTATATGTTAGCACAGTTAGCAGGTAGCGTGGTGACATTAGGTTCACTGATGCCACAACAGTTACTGAGGCAATATGCCAATCATGTTTTAATCATACCTAAAGGGCCTATCACACTGGGCTGCGACACGCATGCGAACGGCATTCCCGTGGGAGTCACCGAGAAGTCCCGGTGCATCCACGAGGAGTCCCACACCTGTCGCGGGCGTCGCAGGGCGGCGCAGAGTGGCACACAAGTGTCGCTTGAATTTAGGGCATGTCCTTAAAATTCGTACGACACAGGCATTCCTGACAAATTCCCACAGACGTCGCAGCGGCGCAAACCCCTTCTGGAACCCGCCGTGAACCGTTCGTAATTATTGTGGCTCATGATAAATCCGGCCCCCCTGTGAAGACGGCTGCAGCACTGTCCACCCAAACTGCACATTTACAAGACATGTCCACACTGTATTTTATGGAATAATGCCAAAAACATACGTGCATGGTAATCAGATAAATGCGTGATAATTACTTACCTCTCAGAGACACACTGGCGAGATGTTAGCGAGATGACGTTCCGTCTGGACATAGAATTAATTTCACACGTCATAACTGCTGCTCTTGAAGTCACACAGTTTGTACATTCCATGTAAAAAAGGTCTAAGTAACAAATAAAGTCCACATTACTGTCCATCGGGTC
>OMMV01177033.1:6862-17374 GCA_900302635.1 Chatrabus melanurus | reverse complement strand
CAATGCTGTAAAAAAAAATCTTCTAAGAGGACTGGAAATTTTATATGCATTGTGTAGACATCAATACAAAATGTTTAAGTTATTAAGGTAATACCGCATACCCTGTGGGGTTAACAGAGGTCAAATATGCCCTACTTTTGCTTTAAACGACCGAGAAGAAGTACAAAGAGTTTTGATATTTATAACCAACAACAAGCTGCCGGGGATTATGGTATTGCTGAGGATAACAACGGCCTGATTTGCATCTGGCTGCTTAACAAATCAGAATCTGTTGTGCGAGACTAATGTGTTATTAATCGGCAATGGGAGCACTGTTTGTTTGTTGGAGCTTAGGAAGCTCGAGGGAGTCACTTTGGGTGATGCAGCACTGCTGGGACTCTCCAGTAGCAACAGTTTGACTCCTAGAGGCATCAGGTCACACAAATATTCACTGTTTTTCCTGTAATACTGGTGCAAATGAAACCATAGCCATAACCTCATATGTATATTTAACCCAAGTATGATCGTCGGATGGTGACAGCTTAAAAAAAACAAACAAAAATAAAAACAATACATCTGTAAGTAATAGATCCAAAACATTTTGCCACCCATCTAACAACACACAGCCATGAACAGTGTGAAATGTACTCATATCTAAGAAGTGCAGTTTGCTTGAAACCTTCTACCAGACAAAAAAAGGCCACTTAACACTGTCCACCTTTCTCTATGAAGATCTTCTTTGCTATAAAAGAAGCGCAAGCAAAAACTGTGACATAAGCTCAACTCCTGCCTTTAATCAGCGTGAGTGACATCACAGTGAGAGGGAGTTCGACATATTCAAACTCATTCAAACTGGCAGAATCTGTGAGACATGTTAAATGCTCAGCAGAGGAGAAAGCCATGCACTAGCTGTGATACACTGGTCTTGTTGATGGGATTTAATTGCAGATAAAGACATTAGGAGTCACCTTCAAGAAAACAATAAGTAAGAGCTCAACGACTGCCAAATCACAGTATTAGAGTCTCAGCAAAGCGGCCAGATTACACGCTGTAATCTCAAATGGAGAAGAAGGCATCAGTATCGAGAGGAATCTCTGACCATGGGGTTCAGATTTGATGACGAGCATGATGCCACTTCATTTGAAAGTAGAACTTAGGCTGTAACGACAATGATTTCCACTATCAATTAATGTGTCAATTAGTTTTTTTTATTAACCGATTGTTTACACTATAAAGAATCAGCCCAAGGTGACATCTCCAAATGGCTTATTTTACCCAACATAAGTCCAAAACCCAAAGAATAAGAGGGAAACTTGATAAATAATTAAATGACTAATCGATTACCAAAGTGGTTGTTGATTAATGGAATGATCCTTTTAATTATACTGCCTGAAATAACAGATATATACTTAATCATGACTTCTTCATTCTTAATGCACAGCATTACAGTAAAACCATTGCTTGATACTGAATGAGATGGGCTACAGTTTTAATAACTATAGTTGTTATTGTGCACTTTATAACAAAGCTGCAACCGCACATTATCTGCATAGTCAACCATTCTACCAATTACTCCTAGATAAGACTGCTTTACTGAGAAAAAAATATATAATATATATGATATTATCATATATATTATATATAATATATATGATATATATTCACTCGATTCACTCTGAAAAGGGTGGGTACACTTCAGGTTGTGTCATCAAATTTATGATGCAAACATATTTGCATCTGCAAATATGCCCCTTGTCACCAATCCTGTTCGTGATTTTCATGGACAGGATTTCAAGGCGCAGTCAGGGATTGGAGGGTGTCCAGTTTGGTGACCTCAGAATTACATCTCTGCTTTTTGCAGATGATGTGGTTCTATTGGCTTCATCAGACAATGACCTCTGATGTGCCCTGGGCAGGTTTGAGGCCGAGTGTGAAGTGTCGGGATGAGGATCAGCACCTCCAAATCTGAGACCACGGTCTTCTGTTGGAAAAAGGTGGCTTGTCACCTCTGGGTCAGCGGAGCGTTATTGCCACAAGTGGAAGAGTTCAAGTAAGTGTCTTGTTCACGGGTGGGGGTAAGATGGAGCGTGAGCTTGACAGATGGATTGGGGCTGCGTCTGAGGTCCTGCAGATGCTGTACCGGACCGTTGTGGTGAAGAAAGAGCTGAGCCAGAAGGTGAGGCTCTCAATTTATGCTCCTATCCTCACCTATGGTCATGAGCTTTGGGTAATGACTGAAAGAACAAGGTTGTGGATACAAGCAGCGGAAATGAGGTTCCTCCGTCGTGTATCTGGGCTTACAGAGACGGGGTGAGAAGCTCGAATATCCGGGAGGGACTCCGAGTAGAGCTGCTGTTTCTTTGTATTGAAAGGAGCCAGCATCTGGTGAGGATGCCGCCTGGTCATCTCCCCAGGGAGGTCTTCCCGGTACGTCCACCTGGGAGGACGCCCTGGGGAAGACCCAGGACACGCTGGAGGGATTATATTTCCCAGCTGGCTTGGGAACGCCTCAGGATCCCCAAGGAAGAGTTAGAGGACTTGGCCGAGTATAGGGAAGTGTAGGCTGAGCTGCTTGGTCTGCTGCCACCACGACCCGGACCCAGATAAGCAGCAGAAAATGAATGAATGAATGTTTGCACATTGACAGCAGATCAGCTGGTTGCATGAGTGGTTCAAAACCTTTCCATGCACGTTCTTTTGGCATAATCACCAACAAACACGTGCTCTGTTGCTGCAGGAAACACTGTCCGTGCACTTCAGGCCAAAAGCAGCCTTGTGAGCGGAGGGTTTGCCTGTTTGATTCCCCAACCCGTCAGGTAAGTCTGGATGGAGAAGGTAAAGAATAGCACTAGGTTGTCCTTGAGCAAGGCTCCTAATCACAAAAAGACTCCAGTGAAGCTGCTCAGTGTCCAACATATTAGACTGTGGACATGATGGGCAGCTTCCACAGGGCTTTCCTGCTGTATATTGTGAAAGAAAAGGGTGAAAAATGTTTTTCTTCAGCTGCTACACTCAAATGAGACGGATAATAACACCATCTAACTTTACAAAGAAAATGTACCTTTTTGGCTTTTACTGAAACCTCTGAGTTGAAGCTGCACTCAAGAGCATCTCTGCTGTCCGATTCACCCTCTTTACTTTCCGTGTCGTCCTCACTGACAATTGGTCCATTGTCACAGATGGGTGATTGGAAGTCATCATCAGGAAGAGGGGGGTAGGTATATCTGAAGGGATCCTGGAATAAAGCAAGATGAGACATATCAATGAAAGCATGGAATTAAAGAGTGTGCAGTACATGATGGGCTGAAACGCAGCCCTGCCGAGTATCAGTAGCCACTTCGGCTTTTCCTCTGTTGTTTTATGACTTCTCTCACGAGTGGATCCTCTGTCTTTGACATCAAACAACACCTAGAATATGAAGTCATGATATCTGCGCAGGAGAATGAAAGTTCAACTCTTTCGGGTCCTGGTGCATCCTATCTTATGCTATGATTGTGAGACTTTGACACTAACAGGTGACCTAAGACGATGAGTAGATGTCTTCGGTACTTGGTCTCTTGGTACTCCAAGAAACCTAGTACCCTTGGGTACTGCTGGAACGACTTTGTGTTAAATGAACGGTTACTCAGATTAGGAGTATAATTTTCTTTGTGAGGCAACGTCGGCTATGACATTTTGGCCATGTCGTGCGTTTCTCTGGGCATGATGTGGCCCACAGGTGCCTCAGTGTTGAGGACCTCAGTGCCTTCTCCAGGCGCTGAGGTCCTCAACACTGGTCAGGGAAAAACCAAGGAGATACCCACGTTTTACCTGGCTGTGGCAGACAGGTGGTTATTTTCAAGAGGTGGGGATGGACCAGTTGTCTGCCTGGGTGGCTGCGATCCAGGACCCAAGGCGGTTCCGTGGTGTAGTGGATGAGGCAACACATGCTGCCAGACCTGACCTTTATGACTTATGAGGAAGTCTGCATTTACTCCATTTTTGGTTTAAACGTGGTTTTCTCTCTCTAATTAATAACAAGCCTGTGTTTCGTTGGACAAAAATGAATGGCACTGTCATAGCAAATCCTACTTTCTTACATGAATCACCACAGTCTAGAGCTGTAAGCTGCACCAGTTTAGACCCGGGTACACAACAAGTACTACCACTGGGGCAGGAACCAGAAAAGTCCCTGATAAATCGTCATTTTGACACTAATCCCTCCAATAGAAACACAGCAATACCCATTTACATCAAGCATTAGTCCCACAGAGCAGTACTCGATCTTGTGGTTGATAAATGCCGAGCGTTTACCAAAACCATGAAATGAGATGCCAGCCAAGCAACTGTGACCATGTCTCCTCCACAATTTGGGCAACAAATCCAAATGTGGTAAAAACATTTTTATTGTGTGAGCACAATCCACCAATTAGGGGGCTGTATTAATTTTTCAGTTTTGTCTCTTCAGCTCCAAAAGTGATGTAGGCAAACCTGACGCAACAATTCTGACAAAACGGTTGACAATTTTGCTATAATTTGTTTTGGCGGGTTTACAAATGTATATATCCTATCAATTTAAGAATAACATCACTGCAAAAAACTCCACAACATGACCGTTATATGATAACTTAATCAGACTCCCTGTTGTACATTCATTCATGTTCTTGTTACAAACACGCCTACCGTTCCACCCATGTAAGGTGGGAGGTATTCAGGGCCGATGAATGTCTGCACTTCAGATTTGGGGACAAACTTGAGTTTGCTGATTGCCTCAGGACCCAACCAGCTCTTCACAATCTTCCACGCAGCTATAAGGAGGAGATAAAATGCATATAATATGCTTCTCGTGAGCATAACATCATCAAAATCAGTTTCTGGTGGACACACTTAAACAATGGAATAAAAGAGAGCCTCATCTCTCACCATTCATTATCCAAGGCATATCCACGATGATCATTTTGGCTGGAATGGTTAGAAGAAACAATGTTTAGCGATTAGAATTGTGTTGAAAACGGTCCAGGATTGACATATTTGCCCTTATAGCAACTTATTGTTACATACATAAAAACTTGGGGTAGTACACTTTGAAGCAGTTGATAATGTACCGCACAAAGTCCATGTCCTGAAACACAAAGAGGAAAAAAATACATTACAAAGTGTAATCACACAGAGGCCTGAACTGGAAGAAAATTTTATTTTGTCACAAGTTCAATGATTGTGATTGCCTCCAGAATCTCTCCAGTTTTCATAGAAAGACCATGAGCAGCTGACATCATCAGATGACGTGATCTGCCATGTTGGTGAGCAAGAAAGGTTCGCTCCTGTTAGCATGATTTGCAAATCATTAATCCTGTTCTTCAAGATAATTTTTAACCTTCTAACTCGAGTGACATATGGTAGTTTTATGGTTACCATAAAACCACTACAGCAAAATTAATATGAGAATTACTTCCCTAAAGGTAAGTATTGCTCATCTTATTGTGGGATGTCCCATGAAATGGACAGACCACCTAGCGATACTCCACCGGGAGCCTGACCCCGTGCCTGTCTGTCTGTCCGTCTGTTATGAAGTCCCGCCAAGTGACCTTTCTGTACTTATGTCATATCTGAGGAACTACTTATGCTAGACACTTAATGTTTGGCTCATATGAAAGTTCTTTGGAAGGGCTTTTATGCCATGTTGACATGGTTTCTAAGGTAAACAATGGTTGCCAGGGAAATATTCTTTTTGATTATCTCAGGAACTTCTTACGATAGAGAGTTGATGTTTGGCTCATATGAAAGCTATTGTACATTTACTGAGTAATTAAAAAAAAAAAAAAAAAAAAAAGATTGTTTCATTTGTGTGAAAAAAGGTTGATTTTTTTTTCTTCCACCCTGGGACATCCCACCTGCGGGGTCTTAAGCACTGCTTCTAGTTTATGCTTGAATGAAGTAAATCGATACAGGCCCTGAGGCCTATCGGGTCAGCGCTTATCCCCAGATACCATAGTGTCAGGTGCATACGAGTCTACAACTCCCCCTGGATGGAATCCCAGTACATCAGAGGTTACTCCCCAGCCAAGGCCACTACCCATTTACTGCTCGGTGGACTGGGATGATGCAGATGATGTGCTTTGTCTCAGGATACACACAAGTAGCCTGAAGCACACACCTAGAATCAAACCCTCATCTGTATCTGGTAGGTAATCAAACTCCTTTGCCACAGAGTCACCTGCTCTATAGGCTTGAGTAGTATCAAATCATTAACATAAAGCTGTAAAGAGGCATACTTCTTGTTTTTACACATCAGGCAAGTCTGGAGGGTTCCAGTGTGCGTGCATGCTCCTCTGTGCACAGAGGATGGAGGAAGAAGTATTGACACATGTCTTGAGATAAATTAATGTCTTCTTCATAAGAGATCATTTGTTCTTTATGCACAATATTTGCTAAAGTTTAGTTAATTAGGAGGTAGAATCAATGTAATGTGAGACTGCCGTTTGTTAATGAGCAAATAGTTTGTAAGCAATGCATTACGCATTTGGTTCTGTTCTGGTCTACTACATTTCGAATCTGATACATTCATCCTCTTGCTATTTTGGACCTGATTTTTTAAACCATGAGTTACTTACAGACCAGGTGTCTATTTTTTTTTTTTTTTAAGAAATTAATAGGCCCAGTTCCAAGCTTTGATACATGTTATTTGGTCGGCAGTTGTCACATGTGGTGACAAGCTGAACCAGTTATACCTGATCAAGAAAAGGTAGCGTGTTAAATTACGTTAGCAGATTGTGTGGATCCTGCAATCCAACTAGTGAACATTTTGCCACATAGTGTTACTTAGAAAGAAAGAAAGAAAGAAAGGTCTTTATTGTCAGTGTACATACATACAACGAAATTTGTCCTCTGCATTTAACCCATCCTAATTACAGTTACACATTTACACTGCCGTTCAATTCTTCTTCTTTCGGCTTCTCCCAATTCCAACTCAGGGGTTGCCACAGCATATCCGATATGGATATCTGCAATCAGCACTTAGCCTCACAATCTAAATGCCTAACATATTTAGAAAGGGGCAGATTTGTGCTTGTGCTTTGCATTCTGATAATGACAGGCCTATTTGTGCACTCTTTTGCCCTCCAAAATGGCAGGTTTTGCACTAAAGGTTACGTGACGGCAAGGAGTCCAGAAGGACTGAAGCTATGAGGATGTAATTTCACAAAATCCTTACAATATATTCTCACTGTTGATCAACTCTCTAATAAATGTACAACTGGAAGATGCTCAAGAAGTGCACCTGTCTGCCAACACACAACAGTCCTCTGTTTATTAGTTAACTGTGCTGACGTGCCAGATATTGTGGTAAATATGGGTAATGTTGTATACATCTCCTACATTCTGACAGGACACCATTATTGGCTCAAAGCCTCATTGCTATGCAGCAAACTCACTCCTGAGCTTTAATGAGATCATAGTGGTCAGGTCTACTGTGGTTCGACACATCTCAATAAGGCTCGTTTCTAAACTAATCTTTTAATCTGTTAATTTCATATTTTAGTCTCACAGCCACTTATCCCTTTTGCCTTTCATGTGTTGGTTAATTTGGATTTAAGCGAGCCTTTTCTCCAGAAGAGTGTGTCATCAATGAAATGCTGACAGAGCTTCAACAGGGAGTCCACATCTGCAGCAAAGTGAATCTGTGGATTAGTCAGCCCACTCGAATTGACCAACAGGATTTAAAGGTTACTTTAATCTCTAAAGTGTTAAAAGACTCCATCTACAGCTCCAAGTGCAAGAAATATTTGTATTCCCAGCAGCACTTTCTGATGCTCATGACCATGCAATTGGCCTTTTTCAAATAAGAGGGAAGCGTCTTTAATTCAAAGAGAAGAAAAAGCAAAGGAGAAAAAAAAGAAGTCGTTTTGCCAATCTGGGCAATTAATGTTGGCTAAATGCATGACAACAGGAAACATAAGTGGCTGAAATAATTCCACAAAATACTGACTTTCACACCTTTTTTAGGCTTATTTATTTTGAAGATAGACAGACCCGTAATCTTTGACAACAAAAAAAGTTCATGTTCTTGAGTGGTCAATAATATCCTAATTCATCCAGGATGCTTAAATAAAAGTGATTTGAAAAAGGTAACCTGATTTTTTTTTTTTTTCAAAGGCTACAGCAATTAGCTTAAAAAAAAACAAAAAAAACAACCAAAACAACATCTAACCATCAACAGCATCAGAATATGTCCAATGATGTTTAATTTGAGAAGTATAACTATTTGTTTCAAAAGACAGAGTACAGCTTAGCCCGCTTTTTTTTACGACAGACATGAAAGTTGTTCCAAAAGGAGAAGTTCAGAAGTTCACTTTTTTTACTACCTTAGACATATTAAAGCATTTATGCCATTTACACTACGTATTAAAATGAGTTATGTGTGATCGGACTGCAATCAGACAGTGCTCGACCCCATGAAAGTACAGGTGCAAATGCACCCAAAATAGATAGAGGATGCACTGTGAGCTGATTGACCGAACCACCTTAGGGAAAATTCTAACCTCATTCAACGGCAGTGTGGTGGCCAAGCGGTTAAGTACGATCGCTTTCAAATCAAAAGGTTCCATGTAATGTAGAGTTGCGTCAGGAAGGGCATCCGACATAAAACTTGTGCCAAATCAACATGCAGATCCATATCGGATATGCTGTGGCAACCCCCGAGTTGGAATTGGGAGAAGCCGAAAGAAGAAGAATTGAACGGCAGTGTAAATGTGTTGCCAATCCACAAGCAACAACTATGTCAACAACAACCAAATGGTCACAGCGACCCTCTTCTCCAACTGTATGGCTGAACATAAGTGTATGTCTTGTCTGACGTAGACGTAGATTTAGAAGGTCCCTGTCCTCTCCCACTAGTCTTAACTGCGTTCCCACATCCAATTCGTCCTCTGGACAGTGGTGACACTGACCACAGCTGAAATAATGAACCTGCATAAATCAGCGTGCTCTTCTGCTTTCGACAGTCCACCTGTTGAAGACGGTTTCTCTCCCTCTTTTGAAAACCAAGAAAACACCAATAGCACAGCTTCGCAGATGCCCATCATGCTGTTTTTGGTTTTTTTGACCTGCCTAGACCAGAGGAAGCGTGATGTGGGCTGGACAGAGCAGGCATATCTCAATAGGATTTCAAAGTGGTCACTGGGGACACATATTAATACCAAGTGTAAATGTAACCAGGTTAAAATCATATCTACATACAATCTGTTGCAATACTGAATTTCCCCATTGTGGGATTAATAAAGTCTTATCTTAATCTGGATATGAAACATTGGAATACCAATGTATTACCCGTGTACGAACCGGTTTTACCCGTGTTAATGTGGAAGGTGTACCAAGCAACAACTGGATGTCTTTGGTAGGTCTCTTTGGAGGATGCTTGGGTACCGCTGGAATGACCGTGTCAAATGAATGGTTGCTTAGGGAGACTCAGATGAGGCGCATCACTTGCACTGTGAGGGAATGCCAGCTGACATTTTGGCCATGTGGCACGTTTCTGTTGGTGTGATTCAGCACGCATATGCCTCAGTGTTGAGGACTGCAGCAAATGGAAAAGGCCAAGGGGACGCCCACCTTTCATCTGGCTGTGGCAGATAGACGGTTACTTTCAAGAGGTGGCGATGCTGTGGTTTTATGTCTGGGTGGTTGCCATTCAGGAGCCAAGACGGTTCTGTGGTGTGGTGGATGCAGCGACACGCTGCACCAGGGCATGCTCCCAGACCTGACCCGACTTGTGTAAATGAGGCCATTGTAAGCAGTCAAGCCTCTGAGTGCTCTATTCATCTTTAACAATTGTGTCACATTACAGAAATCCTGATTTAAAAAAAAAAAGAAAAAAAGACAAACACATTTGTGCATTTTATGATTACCCATTATTAGATTACTACTACTTACGGTACATTCACTAGATCCACCATAAACAAACTCACCAGAACCATCTTCTAAAACTGGCACAGCGTTGATATAAGTCATTCTACAAGCCAAAAATACACTGAGCTGGCCATGTTTCTTCAGACGTTAATTTTTTTGAAACTCCAGGCACAGTTGCCCTGTTGGATTAACTTCCTCAAGTATTCAAAAAAAGGACTTCTCACAAATGAAGCAATCGTCAACGATAAGTCCAACACTCACGGGCTCGTCTGCTAACAATTTTCACTTGGATGAGTATCAAAACACCTTTAAGACCAACAAGAAGTCCAGCTGCTGTACAGCAAAAGTTTAGATACAGCATCTCCGATG
The DNA here is from genome assembly GCA_900302635.1 of Chatrabus melanurus. Lineage (NCBI taxonomy): Eukaryota > Metazoa > Chordata > Actinopteri > Batrachoidiformes > Batrachoididae > Chatrabus > Chatrabus melanurus. Next base: position 7,144 of record OMMV01177033.1, on the reverse strand, counting down.
TAGATGACTGTGGGCCGTCATCAACAGATTGTTAATGTTTTAATATGACTAGGTTTGCAACAAAGTGAACTTAGCCTTTAAGCATTATTGTGACAATGAACTTACTATGTTGCTGAATCCAGACTCTGCCATGTCAAACACAACAGTGAGCGGCATTCCGGGTTCTCTCTTCGCGTACTGTTCTAGCCAGAAAGCAATATACCTCTTCTTGTCCCATGCTGCTTTTGCATCCTTGACATGTAGCTTCACTCTGAACCAGACTAAACACAGGGGGGGGGGGGC
>OMMV01177006.1:0-11019 GCA_900302635.1 Chatrabus melanurus | reverse complement strand
GCATTCATTTCCTGTGGAAGTTCATGGGAAGCTTTGATTCTTATCAACTGTGACTGACAGGAATATATATTTTGTGGACCACACAGACTATATCAGAAGTGTCACCCCTTAAGAAGATTATTTTACACAGCAAGATCTGATACATGTAAGTATTATCTTCATTTTTTTTTACCTCAGAAATGTGTGTGTGTGTCATTCATGACTATTGTGTGAAAGTGTTTCTTATCATCTATCATCAAATTTGCCTACTTTATATTTTGCGAAACTAGCTGGCTAACCAAGCTAGCTAACATTAGATAAATAGATAGATGTACTGTATGTATTGCGCGCTTGTGTGTGTGTGTGCGCGCGCGCGCGTGTGTGTGTGTGCATTTATTTATATAGCTACATATTGATCAATAGGTTTGCTTGACATTCAAAACATTCTCTTCCTTTTATGTTTCCTCATCCAAAGTGTTATGGCTGCTAGGTATACAGCTGAAATGTTCTAAAGATGCTGGATGAAGAGGCAGTTACGGGATTGGACTCAGAATCTGAAATATCACACGATGAGGACCCAGACTATTGTCCAGGTAGAGGCCCTCCACCTGGACAATAGTCTGGGCCCTCATCGTTTTGGGTGGTTTGGGTCATCTGGGTCCAATGTTCTGAATGACAAACAAACCTATTGATCAATATGTAGCTATATAAATAAATGCAGACACACGCATGTGCGCGCACACACACACACACACACACACAGAGTTACACACACACGCATACACAAGCACGCAATACATACAGTAAAGTACATCAATCTGTCTAATGTTAGCTAGCTTGGTTAACCAGGTAGTTTCGCAAACCATAAAATAGGCAAATTTGATGATAGATGATAAGAAATGCATACTCTTTCACACAATAGTCATGAATGACGCACATACACACATACTTACATGTATCAGATCTTGCTGTGTAAAATAATCTTCTTAAGGGGTGACACTTATGATATAGTCTGTGTGGTCCACAAAATATATATTCCTGACAGTAACAGTTGATACGAATCAAAGGTTCCCATGAAATTCCATAGGAAATGAATGTGGGTCATTTTTCACCCACTTATGGCAGAGTGTAGGGTCCAGTCACTCATGCATCTAAGGGTGAAGAATATATGAAAAGACTGAGGTAAACCCGCTCCTACTTTTGTCTGCCGTTTTGTGATTCCAGTTACCTGGTGAGACCGTTCTGTTTACCGAACAAAGCCTGTATTTTGGATAACCCTTGTGTTGTTCCCCTTTTTGAAAGACTGTCACCTCATGGATTGATGACCAATGTTTGGACCTTTTACCTGAACTGAGTACTGAGAGCTAGCTTGCCATTTTGGACACTTTTGCTGCCATGTACTGCTTCCCTGTGTACAGACCTCTGCCTGTCTGTTTGACCCAGTCTTCAGCCTGCTGTTTAATTGAACTATCCTAAGTGACAACAAATTGTGTTTAACTTCTAGCCCTCTTTGTGCTATGCGTTGGGGTCTACTGCCTAACACATGATGCCTAATATTGTGTAGGTCCCCCTTTTGCCACCAAAACAGCCCTGACCCATTAAAGCATGGACTCCACTAGACCTCTGAAGGTATGCTGTGGTATCTGGCACCAAGATGTTAGCAGCAGATTCTTCTGCAGGATCAGACCACACGGGTCAGCCTTCGCTCTACACGCGCATAAATAAGCCTTGGCCACCCATGATCCTATCGTTGTTTCACCGGTTTTCCTTTCTTGGACAGCTTGGACAACTTACTACTAATACCACCCCCCACTGACAGGTGCCATTTTAACGATATAAGCAATGTTCACTTTACCTGTCAGTGGTCACAATGTTGTGGATAATCGGTGTATATACAGTTGCGGTCAGAAGTTTACTCACTCTCTCTCTCTCTCTCTAAAATTTATTTTATATTTTTAACAAATGCAAACATTACAGGATATTTATGAGCAACTCATTACTTTTTTAAAGTGTATGCACGTTAAAATGGTTTAAAATTTTTGCACAGTACTAGAGAAGAATGCTGTTGAGCATGTGCTTCCAGAAGGCAAAAAAATAAATGATTTTCTGAGGTTTTAGTCGTGTCAGGTACCTCAACGTCATTACACATGGCAAAACAAAGCTCGTATGTAATCTGGGATGCAGTGACAAATGGTCTATTTTGTGATTCTGGCGTGAGGACACACAGAATATCCAGATTGCCTAACAGTAAGTTGCATTATATAAAGAAAGGAGAAGTACACAGACATTATATCAAACTGAGTCAAATGGAATTGATTCGGCTCAGCAAGCCGTCTGTGTGTCAGCGGTGACTCACTGTGCTTGCTCTCTTTTTTGAGTCATAATCTGACCGGTGTCTGATAGAGAGAGACAGCAAGAGAGAGCTTTGTCTTATGACTGATGTGATAAATAAAAGTTGGATAAACTATGACCTTCAAGAAGAGCACCAAAATAAACATAGATAAAATCTGCTTTTATTTTTATTTTAAGAACGATTTATTGCGTGGACACTATGAACTGATTTTCTAAACATTAAAGTCATCCTGAAAGGCTGGATTTGGTTAAGTTCAGATGAGTTTACCTCCCACTAAAACCCTGTTTTTCATGGATGAGAGCATTTGAAAAGAAAGCCATCAAAATAGTGCAGTAGCACTGGCATTACCCATCAGGAGACGAAGAACAAGTCATGTAAACTGAGATTACAACAGCGTTGGGATTTAGATGACTGTTCATGGTGAATACAGTAGAAAATGGCAAATTCAAAGCTTGGAAGTAGGATAAATAGTAATTTACATACAATGCACGTATGCAGCAGGGAGCATGTGAGAAGTATCTGTGGTTATCTTACAATTTTGCATTTTCTTGTCATTCTGGTGTCTCTAAGGAATCAGTTGAATTCTCACAGACTGCAGTCTGCTCAGTGTCCAAGATGAAATCTGTCCAGACCTCAAGATTAGAGTGTTTTGCAGGAGCTTGTATGCAATCTAGCTGAAGAACCTGCAGACAGGAACACAAATGGTGGCCCAAATGGATTGCTAGATTTCTTCCGCCACCAAACACTGAAAGTTGCCAGGGATTAAATTGGAGTTGTCAATGTCCATAGGAGTAGGTGTTTCATATCTGATGGTATTCTGAATATCAGCCAGAGAAGTTGTAGTACACAGAATGATGGGAATTCGAGGCTGCACAGGGAGCTTAGAAAGTGGGCTGTGATGGTCCTGAGGGTAGACAAGGAGGCATTTGTTACAGGAATCTATGATCAGGTGACTCACTATCTGGGTATTGTGACCCTCAACCTGCTTACAGAGGAATCAAAGCACTTTGTTCCTCCAAACCTACACATTGTCCCATTCCTCCAAACCTACACATTGTCCCATTGTAGATTCCTCTGCTTTACTGTCCCATTGGGCTTGCTACTTTGAGCAGTGTATAAAGACTGGTCATCCTGCCAGGATGTTGCACATCTCCAGTGCCAGGGTTCTTGTGGCTGATTCTACAGTCATCTCCAAAGCAACAAATGTTATTGAGATAGCAAAGACTGTGAAATAGCTGAGGACAGAGAAAGCTCCAGGGCTCTGTGGTATTGGAGCTGAACTCCTCTGGGTGGTGGTGCTGTTCTCCTGGCATTGCAAACAATTTTTATTTCAATCTGGCAGACAGGTATTATCCCTACAGACGGGAAGAAATGACTTTCCATCACAGTCTGGAAAGGAAAGCATGATCGCCTGGATTGCAACAACTACAGAGGTATTACACTGTTTTCTGTGCTGGGAAAGGTGCTTGCAAAGATTATTCTAAACAGGATTCAGTCCTAGTTAGTTGCTGTTCAGTGACCTGAGTAGTCTGGCTTGACACTCAAGAAGTCAACAATGAGCCACATCCCAGCTCTGCAATTACTCATTGGTTACCCTGAGTAATCGATCGTTTGACACAAAGTCATTCCAGTGGTACCCAAGGATCCTCCGAAGAGACCTAGTAACAAAGACATCCAGTCATCACTTTAGGTCACTGGTTAGCATCCAAGTCTCACAACCATACAGTAAGACAGGTAGCACCAGTTCCCTAAAGACTTGGGCCTTCATTCTCCTGCAAACATCACCAAACACCTCTGTCCAGCGACCTCATGACTACATAAGCTCTTCCTTGGTTTCTGTCAATCTCAAAGGCCGAGGACCCAGAAACATGAATGTCACTGCCAAGATAAGTGAATGTCTCTGCAAGTTCAACACTTTCACCACGTATAGGATGGCTGAGTCCAGGAAGTCATTAAAAGCCTGGATCTTAGTCTTGATCCAGGACAATCGCAAACTCACACACTCGAGTCTTCACTCAGTTTCTCAAGTGCTGCAATCAGAGTATCCATTGATTCTGCAAAGATCACAGCATTGTCCATGAATTCAAGGTCAGTAAACCTTTCCTTGCCAACAAAAACACCTAATTCTCTGGTTTCCACAACCCTACCCAACACCCAGTCCATGCAAGCATTGAACAGCATAGAAGCCAGAACACTTCCCTGATGAACACCAGTTTTCACTGGGAAAACTAAGAGTCTCTGCCTCCACTCAGTACAGCACTCACAGTATCTGTGTATAGGTTGGCTTTGATGTCCAGCAACTTCTTGGGGATCCCACAAATTCTGAGGAGGTTCCACCGAGCAGTCCAATCAACTGAATGAACCACTTTGCAAAAATCAACATCGGCTGCGAAGAAGCACTGCCAATATTCATGCTTGCATTATATGAATACTTGCAGGGCTAGGATGCGGTCAATGGTTGACTTCTTGGGCTGAGTGGCAAGTAGTTGGATCTGAATCCTATTAAAAATAATCCTTGCAAGCACCTTACCCGGCACAGAGAGCAGTGTAATACCCCTGTAGTTGTTACAATCCATGTGTTCACCCCTTCCTTTCCAGATTTGGACAACAAGTCCTTTCTTCCAGTTTGTAGGGACGATATCCATCTCCCAGATTGAAACAAACATTGTTTGCAATGCCAGCAGAACAGCATCTCCACCTGCCTGGAGAAGCTCAGCTCCAATGCTGCAGATCCCTGGAGTTTTCCCTGCTCTCAGCTGTTTAACAGCCTTTGCAATCTCAGCAACAGTTGGTGGTTCACAGTTGACTGGAGAATCAGCCACAAGAACCCTGGCATGGGAGATGTCAAACATCCAGCAGGAGGATCAACCATATACAACTGCTCAAAGTAGCAAGCTGAACGTGACAGTACAGTAGAGGTATCTGTCAGGACTGAACCATCTTCCACCATAACTGCAGTGGGATGAGGTGTAGTGTTGGAGGAACAAAGTGCTTTGATTCCTCTGTAAACAGCTCTAGGGTCACCAGGCCACAGATGGTGTGTCACCTGATCCCAGATTCCTCGAACAAATGTCTCCGTGTCCACTCTCAGGGTCATCACAGCCTGCTTTCTTAGCTCCCTGTACAGCCCAGAATTTCCATCAAGCCGTGCACTATGACTCCTCTGGATGATCTTTAGAGTGCCCTCAGACATAAAACACCTCCTCCTGTGGATGATTCCAATACAATCCTTAACAACTTTCAAGGTGTGGTTGCGGAAGAACTCCCACAATCCATTTGAATCACCAGTTGTGTCCATGTCTGCAAGTCTTCCAGCCAGTTTGCACACAAATTCCTGAGAAACAGTCTGATCTTGAACTCTGGCCAGTTTCATCATGGGGACTGAGCAAGCAGTAGCCTGCGAGACTTCAGCTGAATCCTCAGGGAAGCCACAACAAGTCTGTGGTTGGAATTCACAAACTGGGCACTTCTGCAAACCCTACAATTCTGCAGAATTCTCAAGCATTTTCCCACAAGGACATGGTCATCCTACTTAGCAACACATCCAGTATTAGAATATTCTGGCCATTGGTGAACATCTGGACATTGAAACAAGGTTTGAGCAACTCGTATCCTCTGACTTATTGCAAAGTCAAGGAGTATTGACACATTTTCACCACGCTTACCAGCTGAAGACTGTCCCAATGGTCACTGGGTGACAGGCGGGGTACACCCTGGGCAGGCCACCAGTCCATTGCAGGAAAAATTATCCACACATTCTCAATTGGGGCCAGGCCAGGCAAGCCAGTCCAATACCCGTACCCACTTCTTGTTGAAAAATGCATGAATGTCTATGGAAAACATGTCATCTTGAAGGCAGTATATGTTGCTCTAAAATCTCAATGTACTTTTCTGCATTAATGCTGCCATCAGACAAGTGTAAATTATCTTTGCCACGGGCACTGACGCCACTCCATACCATGACAGACCCTGGCTTTTGGACTTGTTGGTGATAACAGTCTGGATGGTCCTTTTCATCTTTGGTCTGGAGCACACGGCATCCTTTTCTTCCAAAAAAAAGAGCTGGAATACTAATTTGTCTAAACACAATACGTTTCCACTGTGTGATAGGCCAACCCAGAGGCCTCTGACCTGAGAGAACTCAATGTCACTTCTGGACAATGAGGCTTCTTTTTTCACAGAAACATTTTAAGTGGCATTTGTGAATGTAACTCCGTATTGTAATTCTTGACAATGGTTTCCAAAAGTAATCCCTTGCCTATGTGGTTGTATCAGCTATTGATAAATGACAGTTCTTGATGCAGTGCCATCTGACGGATCGGAGGAGATCATGGGTGTTCAGGTTAGGCTTGCGGCCTTGCCCTTTACGCAATGAAATTCCTCCAGATTCCTTGAATCATTTAATGATATTATGCACTGTAGAGAGAGATATGCAAATCCCTTCTAATCTTTCTTTGAGGAACATTGTTACAATCACCAGTTGACATCTTCTGTTTGAAATAATATCATTGTTTTTTTTAAACGTCATTACTAGCTCTAAATTGGAGTGGACATGTTTTCTTCTGCGCATCATTTATTTTTAGCACGCACAAGCACCTGAACACCAGTTATGTGCACATTTGTGTATAGTCACAAATTAAATGAAGTTGACCACACAAAACATGAAATATCTTGGTTTGATACTGTATGCAATAAAATACAAGTCAAAGTAAATGTAAGAATCACTGTGGTTTTTTAAAATTGTTTTTTTATATTATTATTTGCATTGTCCATACCACCCCGGCCATTTCTGTTTCGGGGTTGTGGACGAAGTGGTAGAAAGCGTACACAAGGATGAAAGAGTGGCGATTGGAGTGGACTTGTCTTCACGCATGTTGGTGAAGGCAACAGAGGTGATGAGGAAGTAATGGGTAGATATGGTGTCAAGCAGATGAATGTGGAAGGGCACATGGTGGTGGATTTTGTAAAAAAGATGGAAATGGCTACTGCGAATACTTATTTTAAGACGAAGGAGGAGCACAGTGGAGTAAGGTGCACACAGGTGGGCCATATCCTATGTAGGAAATGTAATCTTATAGAAATTGGAGACTATAAGGTGGTGGCAGGGAACAGTGCAGCCAGACAGAATTGGATGGTTGTTAGGATTACTTTGGAGGTGAAGAAGAGGAAGAGAGGAGTGCTGAACCAAGGATCAAATGGTGGAAGTTGAAGGAGAAAGACTGTCGTGGTAAATTCAGGGCAGAGTTGAGACAGGCACTGGGTGGAGGCATAGCTGTCAAGTCTCCCGTTTTGGCCGGGAAACTACCGTATTTTTCCCCTCTTTCCCGCCGTGCTCCTGTATTAGTATTCTCCTGTAAATCTCCCGTATTATTAAAAAAAAATTTTTTTTAATTCCTCTGCCTCTCCAAACTGAACTGTCACTAGCCTCGCGAGAACTGCCACCTGTCGCGAGGTTAGTGCCGACAGCGCAGCGGGAACAGCAAAGGAGAGAGATGGATGGATGTGATGAAGCCAGAGAATGCATTCCTGCCAAAAAAACAAAGAAGTCCTGTATATATCTTGAAAAATGGGACAGCGAATTTACTTTCCTAAAGAGGAGCAGCATGGGACACAGTCAGGCATTCTGTAAGATTTGTAACTGCGATTTTAGTGTCTCCTACGGGGGAAGGAACGATGTCGGTCAGCATGAAAAATCCACCAAGCACAAGCACTGGCTGGAGGCACAGAAACACAGCATTTCAATGTCAACAAAGGTAGGCCTATCAGATTCTGATCACCTAATTGTAGTTAGTAAGTGATTGACAAGTGGTTATTTTAGATTTCATGTACACCTGTCTTAAAATGTAAGGGATACTGGAGCTTGGTTGGGGTGGTGGGACAGCTCGCAGCGGGCGCCGGAAAATTTCCCTTATTTCCAAATCCAAAATTTGAGAGGTATGGTCAAAGGTCGAGGTAAAAATCTGAGGTTATAGTTTACTTTCTGCAGTGCTATCTTCAAAATCCAAAGAGCAATTTCAAGTAATCTTGGTGGATAAACTCAGTAGATTGTGCTTTCACAACTCAGGTCATATAAGGGTCACAGATTAAAAGTCAAGGTCAGATCTGAGGTCACTGTCTTCTGTCTGAAATGATATCTTTAAAATGCAAAGAGCAAATTCACTCAAACTTTGTGGATAACCTCAGTGGACTGTGTTCTCACTACACAGGTCATGTAAGGCTCATAGGTCAAAGGTCAAGGTCAGATCTGAGGTCATTGTCTACTGTCTGTAGTGATATCTTCAAAACTCAAAGAGCAATTTCAATCAAACTTGGTGTGTAAACTCAGTCGGCAATCCTCTCACAACAGATGTCATGCCATATATCTAAGGTCAAGGCCAAATCAGAAGTCATTGTCTACTGTCCGTCATGATATCTTCAAAAGTGAAAAAGCAATTTCAAATAAATTTGGTGTATGAACTCAGTACACTGTTCTGTTGCAACACATGCCATTTCTAGGTCATTGGTCTAAGGTTAAGATCAAATCAGAGATCCTTGTCTAAAATACACATCTCAGCAACTACATGACATATTAAAATGCAGTTTTATCCATAGACTTCTGCTTTCCTGGGCTAGCTAAAGTGTCCAAACTCTGATGTCAATGACGTCATGTGATGGCATCAAGCAAAGTCAAATAATTAGGAAGTGAGTCTTTGCAAATGTCTGGATGCCTTATTCACACATTTGATTCTGTTCCATTTCCATTTATGAGCAGCAGAACATCTTAATATATTTTTAATATCATGCATGCGGGCATTGCTTTTGGTTCTGCCTCTGGTACATTCACACACTGAGTGACAGAAAGGCAGCTCCCACCTCGGAGACCCAAAGAGCTTGGGCAAGTGTGTCGGATGCTTCACTGAGCTGGGGCGAAGCTTTTATTTCTGCATCCCCTCCAAGGATGGCCAATCTGTCTGTCAGGTCAGACTGAGCAATACTGACCTTACATGCCATCCGGCAGTAGCTCCAAGATATGGATGCACACAGTTGAGAGTAAAAATATCAACTATATTTTTGTTATTGCTGGATTTAGATTTTTTTTAAAAAGGTGAAAAAATACATGAGTATGAAGTTTTAGGACTGTGTAACTGATAGCATTTATGTAAGTGTGCATCTTTACAAGTGAGTCACTCTATCCACTGTTATTAACAGCAGCACATTTTCTTTTTAACCATGCTCATAAGTTCCCAAACTGTGATTTGATGGCATTTATGAATCATAAAGTGAATATGAAATCAAGATGTCGCTGCAATTCTTGCTGTCTATTTCATTTGGAGCGGAAATGCTCTACGTAGTTACAGGAGGCTCGAAGCGAGGCCTTAGGCGCCAGGCAGAGCTGGAAGGAACATTTCTATAAACATGGAGACCAGAATAGAATCCGTTTGAAGGAGTGGCTGTCTCAAACAACTTCTAATTGGTTTAACTCTTTGCAGACAGACAAGACAAGAGCAGAATCAATGAACTGCCTTATAAATTAATATAAATATTTCTGTATAATGATTTTGCTTAAATAACTGTGCTGGTACCAATTTTTTTAAGTTACAAGAATTTGAGAGTAGCAATAATATACCACATTTTCTGGACTATAAGATGCGTTTTTTTTTTTTTTAGTTTTTTTTTTAACTACTTTGGGAGGTCCTGCAATTTATATTCCACAGTGAATTATATATGAAAAAAAATACTACATTTATGGCCACAATATAGCACTGTCTACATGCGTGACAAAGGTTTGACAAAAGCTCCGTTTGCAGTGACCTATGCATGTGGCCAAAAGGCCAAAACATGTAGAAAAAGCTATGTTTTCAAAATACCTGTGTACGCTTGGACAGAGCCTGAAATTAAATAGACAGGAAGTAATATAAAACAGATTACAGCATGTCTTTCGATCAATGTTTAAATATGTCACCAAAGTTGTAGGTTATTTGATTATAGTATGTATGCTCAGTTTGTTAACACCAGATAGACCGATTGAAATAATTGAACTAAGAATCAAAATACAAATGTAAATGCACAAATGTAAATCACAAAATTGCAAACGCTCATGTAGCCATTTCTCTTGTTTATATTCAGTCTCAGATGTTTGGAATGCTTATGAGGTCGGGCAGACCGCACTACCAATGCTCATCATAACATTTTTTTTATTCACATGTATATTACATTCAAAAATTGAATTATAAAATTACACCAACGAGTTATATGACCAACTCAGCTAAAAACAAAATAAAATGAAATAAAAACAAAAAAATAAAAAAAAATCTTTAGGTACCCCACAAAACATTGTGCATTTGTTGTAAAAAGTAGGATTTATACCTTTAAAAAGCACACACTTTTGTGTAACCTGAGAGTCTAACATTATGTCGTAAACAAAACCTTTGTCCACCTCTGATCATTTAGTTTTGTTGCATCATCGCTCATCAATAGCCCGGAGTGAAACAAAAATTCTTTATAAAATCATTACTTCATCAAATCACTGGCATTCTAGCAGATATGTCTGTCAGACTGAAGATGTGAAGGATTTTTTTTTTTACATTATTGCATAGTCTCTTTGCCTGAAGCTACAATTCTTCTTATCTACAGAATACATGCTGCTCAAAAAACAATGGTCTTCATACACTGGACCATTTTTTTTTCTGCTGCAGCTTAAAAATCAA